>CM054113.1:104773762-105016262 GCA_028673005.1 Tanypteryx hageni | reverse complement strand
TGCGTCCTTTGTTTCTGAGACTATCATCCCATCCCTATTCATAATTCCTGTACCACGAATTTTATTAGACTGAGTCTGACCTCATTCTTGATATTCTTATCTTATAATTCCAGTGCTGTAGCGTACATCATATCGTACCGTTATAACTTCTCTATTTGTTGTATTTCATCACATTTTTCTTTTTTACAATTTTCTCTAGCTTTATCTGTTGCCCTTTTCAACTTATTGCCTATGTTTATCGTTGGTTGTACCTTCCTTACTGTTAACGTTTTTCCATTTTCGTCTCTCATCCATTTTATCCAGCATTTCCTTAGTGATCCAAGGTTTTCTGATTTTCTTCTCTTATTTTGCAATCTCTTTATCCATGGTATCCTTGAATCTGGTTTTCATTTCTTTCCATTCTGTATCCACGGTCTTTAGTTTGTTTTCCAAATTTCTTAGACGACCTTCCAACTTCATACTGACTACATCCTTCCTTTCATTCAGTTTTTCTAGGTCCCAAGTCCGTCTTCCTCTTCTCGTTTTTCTCATTTGTTTGAGCTTTTTACATACGTCAACTATTAGAAGGTTATGATCTGAATCAATGTCTGCTTCTGGAATTGCCTTGGCGGTTTTTATGCTGTTTCTGAATCTTTGTTTTAGTAGGATGTAATCTATTTGGCATCCCATTCTATCTCCTGGGCTTTTCCATGTGTTTAACCTTCGTTTATGGTTTTTGAACCATGTATTAGTCACTACAAGGTTATTATTGATGCAGAATTCTACCAGTTTTCCCCTCCTTGGTGTCTCTTCCCAAGTCCGCATTGCTCGACAGCATATTCTTCCTGTCCTTCTCTGACTATGCTGTTCCAATTTCCCATTATTATGCAGTTTATCTTTCCTCTTTCGTCTCCTTCGTAAATGTCATTAATTTTCTCATAAATCTCCTCGATTGCTTCATTTTCGTGAGCTGATGTTGACATATATACCTGGATTATCAGCATGTCCACTGGGACTGCGTTTAGTTTTATTGCCATCAGTCTATCGTCCGTTGCTATTATCTTTGTCACGCTTTTCATCATATCATTCCTAAGTACCAGAGCCACTCCCCTTTCCCCACTATTTCCTCCAGAGTAAACTACCGTGAACTCTTCCGAGTCGAACTGTCCTTCTCCTTCCCATCTTGTTTCACTCAGTGCTATAATGTCAACTCTATTTTTTCTCATTTCTTCTTTCAAGTTCTCTAGCTTTCCTGCCTTTCTCATAGTTCTTACGTTCCAAGTGCCTATTCGTGAATTACTTTCGACAAATGTTTTCCTTAAGGCAGTCCCCGTCCAGAGATCCGATTGGGGGACTATTTTACCTTTGGATTGTTTTACCTCTAGAGAACTATTATTGTCCAACCATATAACCATTACTAGGGATTGTAATGTGGTAGTTTCCCTCTTGCTTTCCACATCGCAGTACTGTAGGCGTTCAGATCCCGATCAAGCCTCCAGCTGTATTGAATATAGACCCAGCTAACATCATTTGTTTTCGGCTCTATACCATACTGACAGTACTGCTGCCTACTGCCAGGCACCGATGATAGTTTTTTTAAACCTACATTCGCGGGGTTTGAACCCCGGAACTTTGTAATAGGAAGCCGACACGCTAACCACTACACCACCAGTGCTATATATATATATATATTTATTTATTTATTCATGTGTATATTACTAATGTCTTTATATGTGTCCTCATGGTGATGCTGTGGTTACGATCTTTTCTACTGTGCATACTGTTTCCTATATCTTGTAGTTTTTCAATATGATTTATACACTACGTAGTGTTTTTGAAGGTTTTTTACCCTTACAGTGGGTGTTTTCCTGCGTGGGTTTTACTAGGAAGAACAAGCTTGTTTTTATCTTAGTGTTCTCTACAAACTTAAATCTGTCTTAATATATATCTTTTTATATTTTGGACATTTTTATATACTGTTTATTGTAATAGTTTCTTTTTTAATTTTCATGGTATTTACAAAGGGTTTAATGTAATAATCGTCCTTATTGTCCAAACTTCGCCAGAATAAATACGCTTATTTATCTAACTATCAATCTATGACCTCTCCCCTCAACGTGTCTCCAGACATCTTTCGCTCTCAAATAGGATAGACTCGTCACTCAAGACTATACGACGCCATTATGTACGCAAATTGAATCATACCTGACACCACTAGAAACGCTGATAACGATCGTATGACGTAAAAAGCAAACCGAGCAATGGACGGCAAGAACGCATTGCGACTTCTCTTTGTCGTCTGTTAAAAGGGCACTCTGATACAGGCTGTAGGAAATCTGTCGTGTTGCCATGGCTATCTCTTGTAGCCAATCTACGGATCCGTCGATCGCCCCATGATGACGTTCGTCTGGTGGCTCCAGAAACTGAGCGACCTGTACGGATAATTCGTTCTAACTACCGTTACCAACAACATCCTACCGTTTTTGCGACACGGCTAACATAAGCAGCAATTTGCCGGGTTGACCTCCCAGCTTCGGAAAACACAATAATCCGTCCCCCTTCAAATTCTACAAGATATGCGTAACGTCTCCAAACACGTGCTCTCAGAAATAGGCACCCTTCACCCATTCATGTGCACACCTCTGCTCTGTGCCAAGCATTACCACACAAAGGAGATATTCTGTTTCATAACATCGGAGTTTCTGCGTCGGCTGTTTTGACGAGCGATTCATCAGTGTATTTATATCTGAGCAACATTCGTACACATAATCAAATGGATCCATGTTTTCTTTCTAGGTTTTACAATAACAATGACGATCAGTGTATAAATATAAAATTACTAGTGTATTGCCCGTCATATGACGGATAAATAATAAAATTTCCTCCTTCCCTTTCGACGTCCCTCTCTCTGTCTCCCTCCCTTTCTCTCTCTCCTCTCTTTTCTCCCACCTCCGCTCTCTCATTCCCGCCTGTCACAATTCATGGCTCTCCCTCTTTTTCTTCGTCTCCCTCTTTATCTCTTTCCTCCCGTCATTTTCTAATTCAATATCTCCCTTACTATGTACCTACTATTCTATACCCCTTCCTTCCTATCTCCCTCCCCACATCCCCTATCTCTTACTCTACATCTTTATAGTCGTCTATATAACAAAAAGAATCCAAAGTAAATCCCAGTCCCATTAGGATTACGTATTTTCGCGAAAAATCCTATGATAATTTAAGACAATCTATGCACTCGTATATATTACACGCATGCGTGTTGAGACAGCTATTGATTCTCGAAGTTTAACAATGACCTGGTCGGCAAGGCAACGTTCCGTTTAAAGGTCGATATTTTCCCAAAATATGTAAAATAAATGTTTAATATGAGAGATTTCGAATAGTAGGCGAAAAAAGATTAATAGAATGAGAAACTTCAATAACATTCCTGAAACATAGTTTATACTTCAAGATCGTATGCCAATTCTTTCTAATTTTAATTTCTAAAAGAATAAAAGTCGCTTTTTACGTATTATCTTACGAGAAACGGAAATCGCCCCCCCCTGGAGTCAAACTAGGGTCTTTTTTCTTATTTTTATTTCGCCATTTAATTTTTATATCTGAATCAAATATTTTTGAGAAATTTCCACTTTCGCCTAATCGGAAAGTTTGTTAAAAATGCGTTAAAAGTGCCATTGATGACTTCAGCGTTATACACAAACCCCACCATCTAGGCTTTTATCATAACAATTGTTAGAGGATTAATTTAAGCCTTACATAATTTTTAATATAGATTTTTATGTCATCCTGATTCAAAGATTAGCAACGATATTGCATAGGGTTTAAAATTAGGTTTCATTATAACTTAAATTTTAGAAAATCATACCAGACATCTCTCAATTAATAATGCTCTATTGGCATTTGAGACATGCGAATCCTTAATGATATTGAAAATACTATTGAAATGTGATTTTAATTTTACATCAAAGAGAATGTGGGATAAAATTAGCCACTATATAGAAGTTCGCACTTACACACCCACTATAATCAATTTGAGTATCGGGGCGAAACAGGAGGCGTTCACTCGAGAGACTTTGATGGGATAGACCCTAGCGTGGGAAGTGTTTCCAGGTCATACCATAAACTTACACACAGTAGCGTTTAACAAGCGTCAATTGCGGTTGCTAAACATTGCTCTTGAGGTACCACTACCTGCCGCTAAAACAGTTATCTCACATTCGTGTTTACCGGCCCATGTATCACAGTTTCCTATGACGGCTAATTTTCTCTCTTCGAGATACCAAGTGATTCAACAAGGTAACAAAAGTAATATATACGCATCGTTTATAACGTAGAAATTTTTAAAATGATTTAAATATAGGCTATTGAATATATCATGTGTTTTATTAGCATTTTTAGCAACATAATGATTAATCAATTAGAAAATTTTTTATAAGGAAAAAATTATTATTTTCCAACAGAAAAACTTTATCTTTTGGAAATAAATTTTACATATTTATTATATTATCTCAGTGATATGAGGTAAAATATTTTATAAACACCTTAAGAAATTAAGCTTTTAGCGCTTATGTTATCGGTTTTTCCGCGCGTCTATCTTCTATAAGAGGATTTTTTGCAAAGGAAATTAGTTAAAAGTTGACAGCAAGATCTTCAAATTCGAAACCAATATTTAATCCAATGCGGAACACTAGAAATCCAGAAAAGGCGGCAAAAATTTAGAAAAGGTCTTTCTTGGAATTTATTAGAACGAACTAGTTTTCACCTTATAAATTTAACGGGAAAAGTACACAGTAGAAAAAATTGTAATTATTAAACCTTAGAGGATTAATTAAACATCGAATTTTGTGTGTCTGCATTTTCGGACCGTTGATCAGTATTAAGCTGGAAAATTTATGCTCCGCGTTGGAGGATTAACGCTCTTACGTTAGAAAAACTGTCATGAACAATGGAAATTTTCTCTCACTGCCACCCTTTAAACCTGAATGGACAGTGGCGAAGCAAAGAATTTCGAGTATTTATCGCCCGTTACGTGGACTTCCCGGAAATGTTTGCTGGGAATCTCACGCGCTGCGAGACGGTGGAATCGAAAAATAAATAAAAAGGTCGCCTTTTCTCGGATCCGTCGAACCCGCCAAGGCTAAGAGCCACATACTGAGAAGAATTTTTGACGCCGTTTCTCGACTGGCAAGTGTTCGTGCGCTTGTGAGTTCAGGGAAACGAGTTCCGATTTCTTTTTTTCTCCTCCCTTTTGCGACGCTGCGGAAAAAACAAACCTCGCCGTAATGGAAAACAGGAATAGGATATCCCGGTTTTTTCCTTCTGGGCGCCAGAGAGAAAAAATACATATCCTTCTCACACTTAATTTTTCCGACCTCTTTCTCTCTTTACTTCCAAGTTTCGCTTCAGTCATAAATCAAACGCATCCCACCCTAAGTTGGACACGCGTGCGCGTGTGTGTATTTTGATGAGGGATCGGGGGAAGGGGGTAACGAGGGTCGGAGAGAATGACGACGAAGCACTGTTTGCCATGTTAATGGAAGGTTGTTCCGGCTGAGCCCTTTAAAAAAATCTCTCCCATCCCCCCAGGCTCCTTCCTATTACCTCCCCTCCCCTTACAGTCCGACCTTGTTGCTTCTCCCAACTGTCACTCAACGCTCAAGTTTAGGAAGATGAAAACTAGCCTCCAAATCTTTCGATTAACCCTGGTTTGAGAATCCTTTTCCCCGAATTAATCGATCAAGTTTTCTATATGATCTCATTTATTTTTCAAAAATGCTAAGGTATCATACTTGCTGTGGAAATATCTCTTACAACTTTGGAAATTCGAAAATTTAATCACCATGTTCAACTTAATTGAGTGCAATAGATGAGAGTGCTAATTTCTCTAGTCAAAAAAAAGTTTAGTAAATCTTAGGCAAATATCAATTGCAAAATTATGAAAACGTATACAGTAGTCTTTAAATTACACAGGAGGAAGAATAATTTACTTTCGACGTGCGTATTTTTGCTTTACCTTTCTATGGCAACAGAAATCATCAGTGGAATTTCTCATGTAGACGTTCAAAACTTTCATCAAAAACTCATAGGTTGGAACACGGGTAACCTTCACAAAACCATTACAATAAAATCTTTTTATTTATATGGATTCCACTAAAACTTTAAGGTGATGGTTTCAAAAGTCGTCACCATGAGGAGAGTTTTAAAATAACACATACAAATTGGAACAATGATAGGAGTGTAAGGATGAAAAAACCAAATTATCGAATCAGAAGATTTATATACACTGCCTAGCTAACGAATAAAAAAGAAAAATGCCTAATGTTTTTCACCTCCTGCGACGCGATAATACTTACGTGAAAAACTTCCTTCGACTTGCCAAATATTTTGTTTATGCAAGCTCGTGTATTGCGCCCTATGTAGCACTTCTATGTTTTTAGGAGTGCAATATAATAACTTGAAGTAATCAATATTAAATAGCATAAATCAATATTTATTCGTAAAGTGCTGAAGAAAGACAGCTCGCTTAATATTTATAGCATTAGAAGAAGGAGAAATACGACTGTCTTCGAGTATAAATAACAATATGATTTACTATCCTTTTTGAAAAACATAAAAGGTTCCCTTTAAAAAATACCCTTCTTGTATCTTCCTTCCCTTTCACCCTTCAAGGACGCAAAACAGCATTCGCGGAGGGTAGAACATGTTTGATGCAATTATCATGCCGAACCAAATGCGCTCAACTTCACACTTTCCCTCCCACACCTCATCTTCCGCTCTCCTTCATCCCTCGTCCTCCTTTCACCCTAACTCCCAACCTAACACGTCTTCCACAGGCAATGGCTCTCTTCGTCATCTTTGCCCCTCACACTTCAACCTCCGACAATACACATCAACATCCTTACAAATCCCAAAACCTTCCACCCTCGCTATCCTATCCCAAGCCTACTCACTAGGAAACCATCGCTGAGCATAAACCCGCGTCCCAATCGGAATGGCCTTCTCTATCTCTTCTCCGGTAGAGCTCTTTTCATAAACATTGCCATGGAGTCACTCCTCGTCATTCTCCCACTTCCTCTCCTCCCCGATCCCCTCCTCCTCCCCCGCACCCGGCTACAAAGCATGTCCAACCCCAGAAGGATTCTTCTCTTCTGCTCTTGGAGACCGCATCTGCCGGTTCAACCGATCCACGGCCGTCCTTTCCTCGCCGCCGCAGACTCTTTCCTCTCCTTCCCACCCTGCCTCCTTCCATGCCTCCTGTTTTTGCCTTCCTCGCCTCTCTTTACAGCCGCAGTATCCTCTCACCCTGCTCCTTCTCTATCTACACCCCCCTCTCTCCCTCTATCCCTCTCCGCAACAACCCCTCTTCTTCAGTTCGCCTCGACTATCTCACCTTCTCCCAAAGCGTTGCCTCCTGAATATTCATGGCGGGACATCTTGTGTGTCGTACTCTGAATGTCGGGGTCGTTTTGTCCCGACCGAAGTCTACTTCCTCCTCTCCTCTTCCTTTACTCTCCCCTCTCTTCTCTTTCTAACCATCGTTCCGTCTCCATGGTCCTCTCCATATTACGTTCTCTGTATTTCTCTCCGTTTTCTTTTTTATCCACTCCCTATTTTGTGGCAAGTTCAAAAAGAGCTAATTATTTTTAAACTATATTATTTACTAACGAATCAGCATGTGTGGGCCCATTTATAATAAGTTACTCACGCAATAATTGATGTAATAATACATTTAATCAATTACACGGACTAAGACACAAGTATTAGTTAGTTGGAAGACAAAGGATAAGCGGATTTACATAAACAATCAATATAAAATCTTAAAAGTGCAATAATGATCATAAAGGTTTTAAGAAATCAAATTTAAATCGATTCTAAGGATGTATATTTTTATATTTTTTGATCAAAGTTTACTGCGCAAAATAATGAAATTGAAAAAATGCATCCATAGAATTAGTATAATGTTAAAAGCAATAATATGCAGACTATCTGCATATGATGGGTAATCGAAAAATAAAAGGTTTTAGCGGAAAATGTTAGTAAAATATCGTGCTATTATAAAATTTATTTACGGCCTTCAAATACTCTTCCTCCTCCGAAATACATTTATCCCATCTTATTTTTCATTTATTGAAGGCATGTAAGAAAACATTGTTTAATAGTTGACCGAGTGTGCCCGTGACAGCGTTATTTAGCACATTATCGGACTGAAAACGGTGACTTCTCAATTCTTCAATATTTTACTTTCAGATTGATAACGTAATCGCAGGGTATTAGTTCTGGTAAATACAATGGTGGAGCCATAATCTCAAACCCCAATTCCTTGACGGTTTGGTGGTAATCCTGGGAATGATAATTAGGTGCGTTACCGTGACGCAAGATCTAACAGTGTTCAACAAGATGTATACGTTTTTCTTGAGCAATGCTAATAGCAGCCCTCTCAATATTTTTTAACAGTACTCTTTTGCTTTATTCCTCTGAAACTCTTGATACACGGTGATTGTAAATGAGCGCGATTTTGTCAAAGAAAATAAGATGCATGACTTTTCCGGCATTTAGCAATACTTTCATCTTCTGAGGTCAGGAATTCTATTCTATTGTATTGGTCTATCTTAATTTCAGGGCCGTAGTGGTGAAACCACGACTCGCCACAAGTAACAGCTTTGTCCAAAAACAGTAGATTTCGGAGAATTCTTACTTACAGAAGTTTATTGGGATGCATACGTTGCAGAGGCCTACCAGTGGGTGGGACGGAATAATTTGTAGGAGCCGATGAAGTGTGGTGGTTTGATTCAGGGGCAATTATAAGTTGGATGGCATAAAAACATGGGAGCATTTTGTGTAAGTTTGGTTGTATAAGTTTTAGGGGCCAACTTGTGCAAGCTGGGTGGCATAAAGTCAGAGGCAATGTGTGTTCGTTTGATGGTAAACGTTTTAGGGGCCAACCACTGTGCTATAGGTGGCATAAAATGAGGTATCGTTTGGTGTACGTTGGGTGGTATACATTTAAGGGCAATCTAGTGTAAGCTGAATGGCATAAATTAAGGGAAAAATTTGTTTTATGTTTGCTGTTATATGTTTTATGAGCAGTTGAATAAAGCCTGGGTTGCTTAAAATCTGAAATGTTTGGTGTAAGTTTGATGGTATACATTTTATAGGAAAACTAGTATATTATGTAGAAATAAAGACCTATTAGGCAATTTCACAAATTTATGTTAGTTTATGTTGAATTGCTAAATAAATCTCTTTATTTCTACAATATGAGGAAATTCCACCAAGTGACGCCTGAAACCATTAAATATATTATGTTGGGTCGCATAAAATTAGAAAGGTACTCGATGCAAGTTTTTTGGCATATTTTTCAGTGGCAAATCCACAGATTTGTGAAATTCAGGGAAAATTTAGTGTTCATTTGGTGGTACATATTTCTGAGACCCGTATTTTAACCGCTCCCAGAAGCTAATTTTCAATCACTTCCAATTTCCTTATGTATATATTTTGGAATTTGCAAACAATGCAGGAAAGTCTCTGAAATTTGGATTTAATTTTATAATACGATAGTATGATTTTATTTAGATTTTCAATAAAATGCAATTGTTTAAATTAATAATAAAATTAAAATCTCATTTTAACTCCATTGTACTATTTTTCGGAAAATAGAATGAGCTTCCTTTTCATAGCTGAGCTATTAACAAACATATATGCTATCAGAAGAACCTTCGTAAAGAGAAGTCTAATGCTGACACACGGGTTTCCCTCCTCTCTTTTGTGTGTGTCTGTTGTCGAAGGAGTTATGGCTATAATTGTCTAAGAGGCTTATTAGCCATAAATGCAACCAGACAAGATCAAAAGCTATCAGAAGAACGTTTTTGATATCCCAGTGGTTCGTTGGTGGGTTTAAATATTTATGGGTAATAAAGAAATTAGATTGAAGAATAAGAAGAATAAATGTTAAATAAAAATTCAAAATTATATTTGAGGGATATGATTGTTGAAAAGCCCATTGAGGCCAGAAATGGGAGGAGATTCACCGTCGACTTAATCTTATGGCAATGAATAATGTGGATAACTCCAATAGTGGCTCATTGTTTTATCCTTGGCACATGATATATTGTTGCTGTAATGAGTTCGAGTACTCTAGAAAAGAATATAGGATGCCAAATATATATTCACTTGAAAAAGCTCGATTCCTGAAGCAGTTAATATAAAGTAGAAATTGGGTCTAATATTATTAAAATAATTCTATATATCAAATGTATGTTATCCTAATATAACTTCACTATTTTTGACCAAGGGAAGTGAATAATATAACCCACTCGTTGAATGCCTCGAGATACTTAAAAGACAACATATGCGCAAATAGAGCTTAGGCTGTTTCTCAAAAACCTATGACGAGAAGCTTGTGGACGTGGAACTCTGAAAAATATGCTAAACCTTAAGTCAGCAGCTGCGGAACTGCTGCATTTTTTCCAATTTCGTCTATTTGTGGAATGATTTACTAAACAGCAATAAATGTAAAGAAAATCCTTTATTATAACTAAAATCTTGTGGTTCTAATTTTGACTAATATTTACTTATTAAAGCCGCATTTTCTGTTTTCATCGCTTTCTCCACCGTCACGACCTATTCTCACTTTCAGATGTCACCTTGCCTCTCTCTCTTCATCGCTTCCTTCCTCGACCTCCCCAATCCCACTCCCTCAGCAGACTAACGGCAAGAGTAGTCTTTGCGCCATCCGGCGTCGCAGCTGATGCCGCACTGCTTCCTTTGTGTCTCCTTCCATCGCGCACCTCCTCCCGCGACCCGCTTCTCACCACCCCTTCACATCTCTCCGCATATTTCTCCAAACGACCCCCCTTCCTTCGCACGCCGGGGATTTGCGAACTCGCTCCAACCCGCGCATGTGTGCGTGCGTGTTTGTGTTTGTAAGGGTTCGGAAACAGTACAAGGAGACTCTCTCGCCGACCCAGTAATCCCCAATTAACTCCTCCAAATTGGGGAAGCAAGTTAAACCTGACGGAGGCATGGGAGGTAGCGTAGGGTAGGAAGATGGGGAAGGGATTGGAAGTAAAGAAAACATCTTCCGTCTCCGTCTCTCTTTATCTCATCCTCGCATACATCATACGCACTTTCGATTGCTCTCCTTAAAATTGGCTAAATTAAACCAACCTAGATACTACGCCACGTTAAATCTTGCAGGGTATCACATCGAACGAAATTGGATTTCTGCATTCAAACTACCTGGGTACCTCACCCCAGTTATCCTTGGATATAATATTTATAGGATCTTAACCTGTTATTTTCATCTTTGGTATTTCTTGCGCGCTTTTTGTTTAGCGTTCAACTTAAGTTTAGGTCTTAATGGTGGTGGAGTTCTTCAAATATAGAGAATTAATATTAACGAAAATGAAAAGTACTTCCAGCATTCGATGGCCGCACTATCTGTCTTTTATTTGCAACCATAAGGAAAAGGGTGAAAACAACTATGACGTACTAAATTATTTCATTCACACTATTCATTTATAGTTGTCATATGAGTGCAAATTAAATTTTAACAGCCTTTTTGAATTTTAGAGAAATTCACAGTATAGTGCATATTGGATGGCAACCGGCAGTTTAAATAAATTCCAAAGAACAGACAATAGTTAGACACTAATCGTTATATCATATTCCAACATATATATTGAGATAATCCTTTCCAATGTTGATTTTTTCAACAGCAATAATCAGCATGTAATATAATGCTATTACATGATTAGTATTGTTTTATTATATAATGACTAAATGGTTTTATAAATCTTATTGAAGTTCTCAAATAAGTCTCTTCAGATATAAAATTTATAAAAAAATAGTTTAATATCTTTAAGGGCTTACAATTCACAACTTTTTCTCGATGAAATTTACCCAATAAAACCTTCAGAATTTTATGAACATGATGAGAAATACAAAATAAATATTTAAATCTATTGTTATTCTCCGCGTCCATTAGCCACCACTTATTTTAAAATTTCATTTTTCATTTTTATTAATTTATATTTTTAAACATTTCCTCGTGCAAAATAATGATAACATCAAGCCTCATACACTGAAAATAATTGTTTTATACATCTCGAATTTGTCTTCTTTTTTCCTTTGCTCTTGAAATGTTCCGCTTTTCCCTTCTCTCTTTCTCTCTGTCTCTCTTTCTCTCGTTCAAGAGAGCTTAGGTTTAAGCATTCATCGTGTGATGTCCATCTTGCGCCGCCCCTCCCCTCTCTCCCAACCGCAGCTATCTCTGCTTTTCTCTCTCTCCTTCTCTTCCTCTCTCTTATTCCGCCTCTTTTTAAAACGAGAGAATACATAGCTGTGTAGCACCCTACATCTGGGAGAGCCACTGTCGGGGCTCCCTCTGTTCGCTCACTTACCCGTTTAGAGGGAAAAAAGGAGACCCAATGCCTCGCCTCGGGAAAGAAAAAAGTAGAATCTAACTGGATGTTCACCGTTAGCAAAGTGAACGTCTGTTCCCGTTCTCCCAACATTTGAATATTTTGGGGTTTCCTTACTACTTTTAAAGTGACACAAACGGCCTAACCTCATGAGTCATTTTCTATGGAAGCAAAAAGAGTGAAGACATATATGTATGGCAATTCATAAAAAATAGGCCTATTCCAAAACAGACGCGTTTCTAATCTGTTTGAATTTGAAGTTATAAAATAAAATTTACTTTTTTTGAAAAAGCTTAAAAAGTAAACTTCCTGCTTAATATTTGCTTAAACATTGAATAAGTTCTCGGAGTTTTTATATTACGCAAGTTTGACTAAGAATGGAATTTTAGTTTTTATGTTACATCGTAGCTATATCCCATAATTTGACTGGTGTTTTTAATATTTCCTCTCCAATGTAGAATGAATTTTTAATGATAGATACACTAATTGATAAACTAATTTATTTTTTAAATTAAAACCTCAATGATTTTAATCCTTACAAGAAATAATATTTCATATATCGTATATTATTTAAAGTACTCTTCTGGTTGCTTTGCAGTTTAAAACAAATGTTAATTTTTTTACTGAAACATCAGAAACTCTTAATGAATTTGCATCAAAGTTAAAAAAGCATTTGAGAAGTAATCCTTAGTTTTTTCAACCTTGAACGAATATTAACGTAATTTATTCTTTTCTTTATGTGTTACGCCTAATTCGTGTAATTGCCCAATTCATGAATTAGGCAATTTTACTGCCTAGTTCGTGAATTGGGCATAGGAATGATTTTAACATAATTTATTTCTTTTATATTAAAATATTTTTCTATGTATATGTTTTCAAAGAAAAACACAGAATTATTTCTTATGATTTTATAAAAGAATTTTTCTTCTTACATTTTGTAAAAACATGAGCGAATTGCATTTTGAAGTAACGAAGTATTAACAAATAATTACGCTTCGGAATAGGGAGCATAGCAGCCTCCGAAGGGTGACTCGCCATTTATCCTCAAGCAACTTTGAATGGGACGGATTGAGTTGGAGCATAGTTGCCAATTTAGCGACTTTTTACTTCGTTTAGCGACTTTCTTTATGGTTTAGTTATATGTCACTAACCTAGCTATTTTCGCCGAATCTAGCGACAAATTCAGCTATTCCTGCATTTATACACAAATACATGCACTATTCAGCACAAACCAAACGAATTACTTTTATGGTAGGTTTATTAAAATATAAATGATATTTTCATAAATAAATTATTTTCACAGTTATTTCCCCAGTTACGTATATTTTTAAATATATTTCAGACTAATTTTAAAAGATCACATTGTAATTTACTTTGATAAAACGCAGTTAAAATCACAGAAAATTTGATTTCCATGAAAAATGAAAGAAGGTATTGCTTTCGATGTAGAAATTAGATATCGTCTTTTATTAGAATACTAGCGTAATTGCCCGAGCTTTTCTTGGTTTTAGAGTTTAAAAATTTTCATGCACACTTCACTCGGTAATATTTTTATTCAAACTCAGGGTACTCTCAAGGCAAATGACCAATATTCCCCTTTAATTGATATGAACAAATTAAATATAGACTAAAATTAGATGCCTCCCTCCCTCCCCCAAGAAATCACAGTTCTGACACCGAGGTGCATATCCTCAACGTCTCTTTAGTATGCATACCAAGTTTTAAGCCTTTATGTTTATATCTTCAGAGTGCTTTCCGTTAAATTTGCCGTTTTATGTTCGAATATTAATGTATTTTCTTTGAAATCAGAGGATTAGTTTTCCTTATATGTTGGTAGCTCAGCTTTTTAGATCCGTTCTAAATATATTCATTTCGTTTTGCCATTATATACCCGCCCTACAAACGAAATTTCATTGAAATCTGTTCAGCCACTACCTTTCAAATTCATAGTTACAGAAAATTCTAATCTTGATATTGTGGTAGGCCTGTTTATTCGACCCGTTTGTGGTTATTTATTTATATTAAAATTAAATGTACTATATTTGGTTAAAATCCATTACGTCAGTTCTCTAGAAAAACGTGTAAATGAAATATTATTGAACATTTTATCGTGGTAGCCCTGCTCTTTAGCTCTGCTTTGAACATCTTGATTTCATTATTATATGTTGTGCAAATTTCCTTCCAAATCCTTAATTACAGAAAGTTTAATTTTTAATTGTGGCACCCCTGTTTGGCTGATTCGGTTTAAATATGCTAATATGGTTTTATATGTAAGTGTTTATTATAAGTATTAAATTTGGTTAAAATTGATGCAGACAGTTCAACACAAATAAGTGTACAATTTATTTTTCTATTCCTTGTATTGTGGCAGGTTTGCTATATCTATATTAAAAATCTTGATTTTATTATTTCATGTTGCACGCCTACTTCATACAAAATTTCGTTGTAATCGGATAGGTCAATTCCTTCCAAATTCATAATTACCGAATAGTTTAACTTTGCAATTCTGGCATCCCTACTCAGTTAATAAGGACGAAATATGTCATTTTGGTCATGAATTTATGTGAAAATTCTATGTATCAAATTTGGTTGAAATTGATTTGGCCAATTCCTTCCAAAAGCATAATTACCGAAAAGATTTATTTTACAATTGTGGCACCCTTGCTTGGTCGATCCGGTCCAAATATGTCATTTGGTCATGAAGTTATGTGAAATTCTATGTACCAAATTTGGCTGAAATCGGTTTGGCCAATTGCTTGCAAAAGCATAACTACCGAAAAGTTTATTTTGCGCTTGTGGCACCCCTGCCTGGTCGATCCGGTGTAGTACCGAAATTTGGATCGGCGCGTACATTACGATCCTTGACCCCGTAGACCTAATTTATCGATTTTAGGCTCGAAAGTGTCTCATCAAAACTTTGATATTGGTGGAGAATTCATCAAAATCAGTCAATTGGTTGCTGAGATATCTTTAAAAAAACCGACATTTGGACCAACAATGGAGATCCTCGGGCCTTCGTTGGCCGATTTGGATTATTTTTGGCACTGCCACTCTCAGGATCAACTTAAATCTGATGTCAAATTTGTAAGCACCTACTTTGATTTTCTGAAGAGAGGTTTGACTGCCACAGACACACACAGACAGCTTCTGTTATTATTATAGATTATATACTAAGTCGATTTTGCTTTTAATGATTACTGATCGTCTGCCTCTTTCAATACCTATAAAATTTATTCTGAAAAATTGCAATTATTTGTTATTATATATTATCAGCACATCATCCTTCATCCTGTTTTTCTGTTATTTTTTAAACCAATTCTGAGAGAAGTTAAATCCGTCAATAAGAAATTTGAATCCAAAGTGAATGATCCAACTAAGCTACTCAATGATTTGGTACACTCATTTCCGAAGGTATTCCAATAATTTGAGCGGCGTCACTTTCGCAGCAGACTGAATTTTAACTTCCTATCTACGTGAGTGTTATGTCGGTCGGTGAATACGTATTCCCGTAGTGACGCCACCTCTGCCTTAAGGGTTTATTTATAACATATATTATAAAGAACGAGTGTCAGGGAATGTTTTAAACTCTTATAACAGTTTTAGTGTGTTTTAACAATCTTTCCGAATAGATAGAAGATTTAAATTTGGTAAGAAAGCTTGATTCAGAGATACAAATGGAATGACGGAAACAAAATTACGAATAAAGACCTGGGCTAGACTCCCGATGATAATTTCTATATTCCATTAGATAACACGTAAAAAACATTTTCGCCGTACAGGATTTTCTATTTTTGGAAATTCAAATTAGAAAAAATTGACCTACGATCTTCGGACTTGGGCTGGATTCAAGAAAAGTACGCTTATCGTATTTTTTCGCCTTCGGGTCAAAATCGCTCTAGTTAAACGCATAAATTCCAGATTCCGGCTAAATTTTGCGTTTTTACCAAGAAGTCGCCTTGCCAACCGATGCTATTGTTGACTTCGAGATCTTATTAATCAAATGAATAAGAGTCGGTGTACTATCATATACTTCATACTGTCGAGTGTAAATGCCCATTGAAATCCAACGGTAAAATTGAAACCTAATATATTCAACTATATTGGAAGGAAGTGAGCTAAATCTGACACTTATACGAACATTAGATAAGATAAATGAACAGGTTTTCACTTTAATATATTTTTTGATATTATAAGTAAGACAATAAGAATTTACAATTTTTTAACTAAGTTAACAACATTTTTAACGTCTTATTCCAAAAACAATTAGCTATTATTGACTCACCAGATATGTAGATTTTCTGTATGAACAACAATGCTGTTGATTGCCAAGGGAACGTTTCAATAAAAATGCAAAATTTGACCAATTTTCGAATATTTTAGCTTAATGTTAGCGAATTCGATTCAAAAACAAAAATCGACGATACAAATAAGAATTTTCATTTAATTTCCTATAAAATGGGTTTTATCCGAAGATCGTGCGTCAATTACTTCTAATTTAATTTTGCAAAATAAAATAAGTCTGCAAGTGTGAAAGAGGTATATTTAAGATCCCTCTTATAGAAAATCCCATATAGCATTCCAACCAACAAACCAAGCAACAAATTAAGGTTTTTATTAATAGTTTAATTTTTAACAAACTTTACGATTAGATAGAAGATTGAAATTTGGTAGGAATGGTTGACTTGTATAGAAAAAGCCGTTTAATAAAACAAATTTCCAAGAAAAACTCGAGTTAGAACACAAATTAACAAACAACCAATAGCAATTGACCATTCTTTCAGTTTTGTTTACTTTGAAGACGAAACTAATTTGGTAAGAACCTAGGTAGGTATTAATACCTACTTAAATTACATAATAGGTTTCTTTATTGCATTTTTTTATTGTTTACACACATAAGAAATGACAATTATAATATTTTATTTTTCTTATTTTATTGATGTTTAGTGTACATTATAACGCTTTCACTCATTATTACCTTTCACATAAAACGATGAAAAATTGCAATTTCGAAAAGTTATTGTTTTTATTATCAGCGTTAATTAAATTTTAGTTAAAGTTTTCTTAATATAATTTCAGTTGAAGTTTAAGGCAATAATAGCCCGTTATTTCATCAAATAGAATACCGAAGAAGATATTATAGAGAATTAATGAGAAGGAGATCAGAGCAAGAAACAGAAGAAGATAAAGAAGGTCGACGTAGAAGAAAAAGAGAAAGAGCGAGAAGATTAAAACGGACAGATGAACAATGGCAGAGAGAGAGAGTATAAACAAAATCAGGTACCAAAGTAAAAATTAACAACCTGAAGGAGAGGAAAATATAAGAAGAAGCCAAAACAGAATCGATGCAACCAACAGCAGAAGACGAAGAAACAACATAAATTTAAACTCAGCCAGAGTAAATGGATTGGCTATTAGACGAGACGATTCGTATTTAGAGAATAGGGATAAATAATGTTGATAGTGTAGAGCGTTATTTTTTAACAGAAAAAAGCATAACAAATACTGTAATCAAGGTACGAGAATAGCACTTCCACTTCCAATGCTTCACAGAGGCTCTAACATAATTTTTGTGTATTAAGTTCCGGACCAGGACTTGATGTCCGGGGGTGGTGATGGGGTCGATCTTAAACCAATAGGCTCAAAATTCCCTAATTATTGCATAAAATACGACGTATTCTTATGTATCGACCGGAGATAACAAAGATTATTCCGCGTTTTTTGTGATCGTTTGAACGTATTATTATAATTCGCCGTTGTTATTTTACAGCCATCGTGATGATAGCGTAAGCAGGCCCATGGTGATAAGCGTGAGCTTAAACCACCACGCTCACCCCCACGCTCACCACAACCACGCTCACCACCACCACGATCACCACCACCATGGGGTGCCGGTGGTGTAGTGGTTAGGACGCTGGCTGCTACTCGCCTGATGTTTGAAAAAGTCATCGGGTCATCTGTCTGTGTGGTTTGAGGAGACCGCGCAAATTCAGCTGTTCCGTCCTTCGGAAGGGACGTTAAGCCGTTGGCCCCCCTGGTGTTCTTCGTAAGAGCAGGCAAATGCCGGCACTAGGTTTCCCTCCTCCCTCCCCGGTTATTCATTGCACTGCCACTGAGATACCCATTTGTGCTGTAAGAGAGGCGAATTGACTGGGCACTCAAACAAACCACCACCACGTTCACCACCACTACGCTCAGCACCACCACCACGCTCACCACCACCACCTTGCTCACCACGCTCACCACCACCACCTTGCTCACCACGCTCACCACCACCACCTTGCTCACCACCATCACGCTCAGCACCGCCACCACGCTCACAACCAACACGCTCACCACCACCACCACGCTCACCGCCACCTCCACCACGCTCACCACCACCAAGCTCACCACCACCACGCTCACCACCACCACGCTCACCACCCCTACCACACTCATCACTACCACCACACTCACCACCATCTCCACCACGCTCACCACCACCAACACCACGCTCAACACCACCACGCTCACCACCAACACGCTCACCACCACCACATTGCTTACCGCCACCACCACGCTCACCACCACCACGCTCACCACCACTATGCTCACCACCACTATGCTCACTACCACCACCACACTCACCAACACCACCATTTTCACCACCACCACCAAGCTCACCACCACCGCGCTCACCACCACCACAACGCTCACCATCTCCACCACGCTCACCACCAGGCTAACCACCACCACGCTAATCACCACCACGCTCACCACCATCACGCTCACCACCACCACGCTCACCACCACGCTCACCACCACCCCAACCCTACCACTCTCACCAACACCACCACCTTCACGTTCACCACTACTGGTTGCTTTGGTGGTTAAGAATCTTCGCGCAATCCTGGTATTAATCCATTCATGCGCGTCACTAATTGTATGACGAGACATTTGGCTATTTTGTCCGAACATAAGATTAGACTGAACAGGAACGTTAATTCTACAAGAAAGATCAACTCATTTATAGAACAATGACGAAAAATAACACCAAGCTAATGATGCCTAGGACACTCTATTTGTGAAATAACCCTTAACTACCGACAGTCAGTTTTATCACGCTAATACCGACGCCTCGTCTCTTAGACTTCTTCATCCACACACATATCTCGGTGATAAAGCAAGCTAAGAGCGCTAAAACTGTTTTTCTTTGTTTAACATCTAATTGCTAATTATTTTCCTTTTTTGTGCACAAAATAGCTAAACCTAAACATTTAAATTGGTAGTATATGTAAACAGTACCACAAGAAAGGAAGAAGATTTTTGATACAGTATTTTTAATGCATATTTATTGTCTTAAAAATACCAAACTTATTGAAATTGTGTTTTAAGGGTATAGAAATACATTTTAGCTAAATAGATTACAAGAAAACAAAAATCGATAAAAATAATGTCATCGACGCGTCGTCTATGAGATGAACTTAACAACTTTGACGACTGCTGCCGTTCAACTGATCGTTTTGAAACACTACAAGTTGTACCCAAATACTCCATCTATAGCCATTTAAGGGTACTAGAACGCAGGAGGTTCCAAGGTTCCAAGATTAGATAATAGACAGCAACAGCGATTACAAAAAACGCACTCCCCTCACAGACGAGTGGTCAGTACTTAAGGGTTAACCTCATACGGAAAGCGACTGTCATATATTTAATAACAGTGCTGAAGAATGGAGCAAAAAATTTCTAATTTCATGAATTGGACAATTATACGAATTAGGTGTAACATATACACCAGCATTTTTATCTATCAACAATCGCCTTCCGCGGAAAACATTTTGAGAAACATCGATTCACACCGTTACACCAATACATGACAACGAATATTTTTTTTAATGTTACACTCTGCTATTATTTGCGCAACTTACCATCACATTTTCTTGATATTTATTTATAAAATATCAGTTTTTCCAATGTTAAACTTATAAAACCATTTCACATTCACTAGGTGTATTTCGCAAAAAGCTTCCACGTCAACGATACGGGAAGAAAAGAGAGGGCGAAGCGAAGTGCACTCTTTGGCGCATAAAAACGCCGCGGAAAGAGGTTTTACCCGCAACAGAAGTCGACCACGCCATCTCCCGGCGGCGTTTGCGGCCGCAACGAGAAGGAAAAAGATGCTCTTTTGCGGGAAAGTGAGGGTGAAAATGCGCGGAGAGGAGCAGAAGTGGAAGGGTAGTGGAGGCAGGGCGAAAATAAGTGTTTTTAAAAAGAGAGGGGTCACGAGAGAGTGGGAGAGGATAGGAGGACGAAAAAGGAAGTGAGGGCAGAGCGTTCAGAGGGCAGAGTTAAAAGGAAGGGCGTCGAGAGAGAGAGAGGCAGAGAGAAGAGGCCCCCTTTGGCCCCCCTGGGGGCACTCCTAAATGGACTCCGAGAAGAAGATAGGCTGGAGGAAGGCGAAGTGGGTGCAGCGGCCGTGGATGTGAAGAGGTGGTTGGGAGATACAGGTGGAATTCCTGTTACACTTTTCTTATAAGGTGCGGTTTTTTGAGTGCAAGAAGAGTCCAAACCCGACCTAGAGGGAAATGGGATTGGTGAAGAGGAGAAGAGAAGAGGTGAGGAGCGCCGAGAGAGTGCGTGAGAGAGAGAGAGGAGAAGCCGAAAAAGGAAAAAGATGTCAGAGGTATAGCCGCAGAGTGGAATGGAAACTGCACAGGATTCTAGAGAGAAAAAGCCCTCGCAAAATAGAGTATGAGTTATAGTACAATATTACATTAAGGGATGGGAAATGTAATGAATGTTAGGTGAAGGGAGTAAAAGGAGAAAGTTAAGGTGGGAGGAGAGCTGCGATAGCAGAATGATCAAAAAATCATATTAAGGTATTTACGATTACGCTTGATGAATATGCTTGACGCAATTACCTGGAGTTCCTTTTCATTTCCTGCCAGAACCACTTCTTTCTCAGCTTATTTACTGTTTTTACAATCCTTCCTCCATTCTTGACATCTCTTGTGCTTCTAGCGCTGCTTGAATCAACATTTATCTGTATCTATTTATTAGGACTAGAGATTGACAACAACTTATCCTTACTCCTACCTCAAAATTTTCTTTTTTGGTATCATCTTTCTCCAATCTGACCTTTACAACACGATTCAAATACATACGCCTGATTACTCTCCTGAATTTCCAATCTACACCTGTATCATTTACTATTTCATCAGCGTAATCCAATTTACTCTATCAAAGATATTCTACTAATCGACAAAATATGAGCAGCAATCTTGGCTACACTTTATTGCCCTTTCAGATACAATTTTCGTTATTCCTTACTGCATAATTGCCCCGATTGTTTTGCATGTTAAGTGTAACGGTTTATGCAGAAGTTGTTTTGTATCTCCGATTTTTAACTAGATTATATAAAAAGTTCGTCTTACTGAATGCGCATTGATACACGGAGAGTGGGAAAATAGTCCTTTAGTAGGTGAACATAATGTCCGGCACATCCTATCGTATCAAAACATGATATATAAACTACGAACTCTGAATCAAGGGATTATAAGCAGCATTATTGTAGAGGAACAGTCTTGAAAATGTTAAGAAGAATTGACGAAGAGAAACTATTCAACGTAGCACTTCCTGACTGTATCGTGGAGCTAGATAAATCTTGGAATTAAGCCACCTCAGGATCTATTTCAAGCTGTTTTAAAGAAAAATGAGAGAAAGACGAATGTAAAAAAGATGAAATTGTGCTGCCCGAATTTTAATGGACCAACTTTAAATAACAAGTTAATTTTGAAGCCAATTTCGATGAATACATGAACGCAGATTGTGGTGTGATAGTACCCGAGCTTAAACTGGCTCTGGAATAATTGAGAATAAAAATGATGCAAATGGTACAATTTGAAAAATTGATTATTAATTTTGTTAAAATATCTTTGGGAATTTTTGGACGATTTCATGTTATGCATAAAATAACCAACATTTCTAGGTCGTTTTAATATGTAAATTCTATAAAAACAGAAATGAGAAAATTGTACTTTCATAACTCGAATTTTCTACAACTCGAATATTTTTTGTCGAATTATAGAAGTTCTGCTGAAGGTAACCAATTCGTCACAGATCCGTGGCCGATTCGTTACATGAGGCGAATGGCGAAGGTTATGGACAGCGCTTACCTAAACATTAAAATTAGAAGCAATTGTTCAAATTCTATTCTTTTCTTCTGCCAAATATTTCCTTTTTATTATTTTCTGAGAAGCTTTGTTTTCCTAATAATAGTAAAAATGCAGAATTCTTAGCATTTATCGGGAAATTATGTTCTTCAATTATCAATGACAAATTTACTGTAGAAATAGAAATACGTAATGTGTGAGTGTCATCAGGTCCCTGGCGTGGAGTAACAACCCCTAAACCTGTAAGTTGATAATTTTTATTGTGTTTTGCCTTTTCCTTCCTTTCTTCCCCGTTTTTCATTGTGTGTCTCTAATTTTGAATTTTACTTTAAGGAGTTAATTTCTATTTAACAGAAATAGAATAGATAGAAATCCGGTGTATCTAGGTGGAACTTCTTAGCCACGAACTTAGACGATATCCATAAGGTTGTTATGTACAACCACGTATAAAAACATTGAGACAATTTCCTGTATCGTTCGTACATATGAATGCAATGAGGTATAGACATTTCACTATTGTTTGCCAAGTAAAAGTATTAATTTGGAGATGACATCTCCTAAAGAAATTTTTTCGTATTTTTCTAACCGAATTATTTAAAAATATGTCTACGAAGCTTGACTTTTTAAAAGATATACACTCATAGCTTTTTGGAAGTAATACTAATCCGAAAATATTACTTTGATGCTGCATTTCAAAATTTAATCTTTCAAAATATTTTATTTTTGTATTTTAACCAGGTTTTCTAAACATTGCATTATTTCAGTCAACTTTGCGAACGTTTGGTCGCTTCTCATTTTCTTTTTGTGCAATTACTTTGAATCGTCAATTTTTTCAAATAAGAAATTATTTTTTAGCGAGTTCCATGTAGGCAACTCATGGAGGCTAAACGAACAAGATTGAATATATAAAGTGTACATAAACGCAAGTTTTCCGTTATCCTGAAGAAGAAGCAACCAAAGTTGTAGGTATGAATTGTAGATTGCTTATTGGCCATTTATTTGCTATCCTGGAGACTAGGAAAACCATATTTAAGATGTAAATTTCGCATTGGTTTCATAAAATGCTGTTAAGTAGTATCATTGAGACCAAAACCAAGTTAGAGACAAGAGTTGAGGATTACATTTTTCTAGTTTTCCCATTATCCTGGAGAGCAGGTTATCGAGATACTTGCGTGGACGGTGGGTTTAATATAGAAATGTTTGATAAGCATTAATCTTTAAAATGGCGTTGAGCCAGTCAAAACACTAAATACTATTTACTTTTTCTAATCGATCCGAAATGAAATTGTTAAACTCGGCTTTTCTGCGAGAGTACTGTTACGCATTATATTTGATCGGATATTGTAGTTGTTTTGGCTTTGCAAATATATTTTTTATCTCGTCTAAATGGTAAAATTTTTTACTATGCAATAGATGAAATGCATTAACAAACTTCAATATTGATCATTTTAATTGCATTGTGCCTATTTTAAAAATATTGAAAATATTTTTCGGCTGCAGCTCAAATACTAGATCGCTATGCGCCTTGATATAGATTTCATTTAAGTGTACACATAACAGTTTTCAGAAGTGACTTAGAGGAACATTTTGTCGTTGCTTGATACTCTTCGCCGATCGAGAAATGTTTTGTAATATAACTGCTATGGATAAATCGTGATCGCTCTGTGTATGTAAATTCTAAGTCGTAACATATTACTGGTAATGAGTAATATAATGGCTTTCTAAGCTATGAGTCATCTCTGAATCTATAACGCATGTGCATAGTCTAATATATGCAGAGCATATTCTTATTATAAATTGCCATTCCGGGAAGGGAATTAAATCCCAAAAGGAAGCGTGTGGGAACTTTCCTTACCAATTTTCGTGAGATTTGTAACCATTACACCCATGGATACATTATCCGCGACTTATTATTTCGGAATAATTGACTGTAACCATGGTGCTTATTTATCAGGCGCTAAAACATCTTTTATAGCCGATAAGCGAGTTAAAGTTTCAATGTTTACTATTCAACTTTTCGAAATAGTTTGGGAAGGAAAAACATTCTAGTGGAAGTTAATCTTAAAATGACGTCAATACAAATAGTTTACTAGGTATACTATCAAATATAGATCTATTGTGCCAGTTTAACACTTTAATACTCGTAATATTTAGGCGGCCGCCAAATTATATATTAGGGTTTTCAGCCGGTTTTGAGTGCCATAAAAATGAACCTTTGTGGCTTCAAACATTAAACATTTTATTCACCTTTCATGCACTAAAAATAGATTAAATACAATGTTATTGGATTCGTTTCTTTGATAAAAATTAACACACAACGTAAAAGGAAACCGTTGAAAGCTTTTTCCGCTCACCGCTTTCTTAAAAACACACAAAAATGGAGATGTTTCATTTCGTCATTTTTCGGAATTAAAGTTTTTCTAATTTGCAACCAATCGATACGATCGCAAATTGAGTCAATTTATCATTTTAATTATTCCACTTGGTTCTCCTTTTTCCCCATCCCCGATGGCCTTCCCCTCCTCAATCCCTACCCCCTTCAGCAGGTTCCCCCTCCCCTCTTTTCCCCTCCTCTCATCCTCTCTCAGGCCTTGAAAGCGCCTCCCTCATAAACTCCGATCATAGTATCCACTCCCTTCCTTCCCCTCTGGCCTCCCTCCCTCTCCCTCCCTCCCTCTCCTCTCTTTCCTCCTCTTCTCCCCCTCCCACTTCCTCTCACGCGCCATAGAAACCGTCCAAAGTAATGAGGAGAAACGTTTTCGGGTCCATTTGATGCTGTTCGTTCGAGGGTTTTGTATGAGGGTATTCTCCCCCCCCCCTCACCCGCCTCCTCCCTCGTGCCCAGCATCTCGCCCTATCAACACTCCGCCCTTCCATTCCCATTTCTCTTTTGCTTTTCGCTTTTCTTTTTTTCTCTCTCTCCCTCTTCCGCATCTTTCTTGCAATTTCCCTCTTCTTCTCCACCTTGGTACTTCCTTTCGATCGCCAATTCTCCTTTATGTTCTTGTATTTTATTCCTTTATTGCTCTCTCTATCCATTTTCTCTTGTACTTTCTTATCCTTCCACGGCTGCCGACTTTTTCATTTCCTATCCCAGTCACTGACTAATAATATTAACTCGGCATTTTAGCTTTTCCCTCTTAACATAACTTGTTCTAAACCGTCGTTTTGCATTGCTTTGTTCGTTTGCTTAAATGACGCGTGCCATTTAAATTATATTCTTAATCCTCTTGATTTTTCATCTTTATAAGCTTTCTGCCTTATTTGTTTTCTTTTGCGCCCCCAAAACGGTTTTTTTTTCTATTTTCCCTCGCGTATTTCGCCTTTGTTTCGATCTCCTTTGTTCTTTTTTTGTAGTTTTGCTTAAATAAAACATTTTCACGCTATTTTATTCTCTCACGCTATTTGATATAGAATTATCGAACTCGCCACATGGCCGGAAACAAATTCCAGAATGAAGTGTCGAAAACTGAAAACTTTAGTGCTTTGCCTTAGGTATCTCTAAAAGCCATTACAAGTTTATTACCTCCCTCTTTTCTTTATCTTCCTGTTTTACTTCCAGCGGCTCTTTAAGGTTTACCTTCGTTCGATTCAGAGTCCATCTTTCTTACGGCGTCATCCTTAAATTCATTTCTCTTTCCTTTTCTTCTGCTCTAGCGTGTGAATCCCAGTACTTTCATTCATTAGAGATTCTTCCTCTCTTCCCAATTCTCATATGGTTTCATTTTATTTATTGGTGAAATAATGCCGTCGGTGGGAGAATCAGATTCAATCGAATCATTCGCGCCCATTGCGTCATTCATTTGACATTTCATGTTTTGATGTAAAGGGATATGTTTTGAGCCAGTTTAATGTGTTCTTACGGAAAAGTTAATATGACTTGACTATAAAATTTTTAAATTACGATTTTCCTACAGAAAGTAATATATTTAAATGACTGATTCAATTTGATTCTGCAGTTGAATATTACGCTCTCTGAGAGATGAGAAATCTACAAAATAGACATTAAACAATTAATTCCTGAGTCTGGTAGATTATTTGTATCAAATCGCCTGGCCAACTAAAGCGCATGATTTTTACTAATCGTATTATTGTGAATGATTGAGAAAATATTTTAGCCCATTGTATTTTCCAAATAAACACCAGATATTTCGTTTAAATTGGTCACCGTCTATCTAGTAGAGTAATCTTAATCAATTAATATAACTAGTGTATATTTCTGTCAAAAATAACGTAAGAATTAATGTACTTATCTTTTTTGCTTGGTTTTTAAATATAAAGACAAGTTTTCGTTGTAAAATAAAAACGCCAAATTGACAAATAGCTTAACCATATTTAACATATGGTATTGATGCAAAACTTTCCCTTTGCCCTCCCTCCATCTCTCCTTCCCTCCCTCTCTCTCCCTTCCCCTCCCTATACCTCCGTCTCCCTTAGTTTCAGAATTTGTTTTTATCTTATTACTTATCCAAGCCAACTGACTGGCCTAATGTTTTTTTAATATTTCAATAACGTTTCAAATTAAATTAATTACCTGATAATTTACATAGAAACGTATATTATTTATATGTTTTCATAAGATTGAATTTCGGTGCAAGTATAAACAATGAAATAACGAAGTTGATATTTATAGCTACGAAATCTTAAACCCATCTCCAATCACGTTCGAATTTAAACCGAAAAATCTTACTTTTATATCGTTTAATAACTATAATAACTATAAATTTTAATTATAGATATTTAGGCATCTTGCACTTTATTGCTTATTTAAAACGTGCCAATCCTACTATAGATAACCATAGTTTTTCTTATTTCTTCACACTTGCCTTATTATCACTTCCACAGATTACACCTAGCTATGTATAATGTTATTGTACGCTTTGAAATGCGTTTAGTTGAGTAAGTACTTTACTGAAATAAAATTAATGTCGAATTCTATTTCCTTAATTTCTCATCTATAATATCTCGTCATTTGATGATAAATCACACTAGCCATTTATTTTATTTTACAAGTGTCCGTCCGTCATGGATTTTGGGCACTTTCATTTGGAATTTAGAGCCAAAATTTTGTATCGGCATTTTTATCACAAATTATGAACTATAAAAATCAAATACATCAAAAAATCGGAAAAATCTAGAGTTCAACCCCAGCAATCTGTTTTATTTCTCCATTTGGTTAACGTTGACGCGATAATAGGATATTTTTAATTTGCATTTTAAAATAAGTCCGAGTCAAGATATGAACTCGAGACAGACGTAGGCACGAATAATAAAAAAGGTATGTTTTCATAATAATAGAATTCAAATCCGGTCCGGATATCCCAAAAACGCAAATTTATACATGTGTAACAATGAGAAATTTTTGTCATAATAGCAACTCGCATTGTCTCATCATTTACGAGTCCAATATATGTGTATGGGAAATAGTTAGCGTAAATCGATTTTTAATTCAGCTACACAATGTTGTTTTGTTTATTTTGCGTTGCAACATTTACTTTCTCGATTTTGCTTTCAACTGTATTTTTCTGTTGTCAAAAGCAACCGGTTTGGCAATCTCGTTAGTAGTTTTAACCACTTGCAGTCATCAAAGAACAATAATGACAATGCAATTTACATTTATTTTGTAGGATTTATTTATTGTTGATCATGAGCCATGTAGAAGTCTGAAAAAGGAAAAATATTCTGCCTTGACCGGGAATCGAGAGCTGCTGGTTTTCCACTTGCCGGGCGGGTAATTTGGAAGACCTGAATTCAATTCCCGGTCAAGGCAGACTTTTTCTCCCGCTTTTCTCAGAATTCTTAATGTTCACCATATGCCTCTCCGCATAGAATTTTCACCAACACATTCATTTGTGTTAAGCATGTATTTCTTTATTTGCGTTGTTATTTTGAATAAATGCTGGTCTAAGATGTGCATCCTGAGCTATGATAATTTGGACCATAAATGAATTTGTTAGCTACATTAAATTGTGATAATAATAATAATTCATTGCTCTGTTAAATGATGATTATAAAAATTTTGTAATATTTAAAAATCTAAATATTTTCTCGTTGAGCGATTATATGCACTGCGTTACCTAACACTTCTACGAGAAGACCGAGAGATAAACTTCATTTTTTACTTTCTCATATATGTGTATATATATTGTAATCGCGATAAAATTTGACTTCAAAATTTTGACGGAAATTCTCGTTTTAGTTGTTCCCGAGTCCAAAATAGCGGTTTTCGTCTTCCCATCCGCCTCTCAGTTTGTCTGTCCGTGCGTAGCTCTAGAGCAGTGTTTCTCAATCTTTTTTGCCTGCGTCACCCCATTTCAGTTCTCCGTCATCCCATTTACGGTTCCATTTCCTTCAATTCATCTTTATAGATAAATTGGTCTTTATCTACCACATAAAGATAAAAATATTAATCATTTAAAGAAGCAGAGTAAGTTATTCTTCTAGTTTTATTATTTTTATAAGGCAGTTATACACTGAATTTTTGAAATATTTGCGTTAACCCTAAACAACTTTCGCGTGACCATCTACATCTACATCTACAGTTTACCCTGCAAGCCACCGCAAGGGTGTGTGGCAGGGGGTGTATTAACACCAAGAGGAAAACTCCAAAATTAGGTCAGGGTTGTCGCCCCTACGTGAAATTACTTTTGATCGCAAGTTTTATTCTGCTCAGCTATCGTTCTAGGGAAAAATGAGCCTTTGTATCTCTCTGTCCTACAGGCTATCTCTCTTATTTTACGAGGATGGTCCATTCTACCGATATAGGTGGGAGTTCTTATTATTTCTTTGACGTCGCTGGAGAAAGTACTCGTTCTAAATCTTTCAAGAAGTTTTAACCTAGCACGTGATCGGCGCTCAGCTAGTGATTACCATCCTAAGTCCTGTATCAAGCCTGTAACGCTTTTATTTCTAATTACTGATAAGAAAGCTTTCCAAGTTTCCTCAACGTTCTTCGTGCTTGCTAATTTTCTGAAAGTTGCGTAATCTTTAATAAGTTTCTCTTTAAAGTCCGCAGAGTTAGCATTTTTAAAAATGTACACTTTTCGCTTAGGCTTGCGATACTTTACGAATGCTATGTTCAAGAGAACTCGGACTACTCGGTGATCGCTGATTCCTTCTTCAATAACTACTTCAGAAACTCGTTCAGGAATATTAAGTGCTATTAAGTCTAATATATTGTCCTCTCGTGGGTTCTCTGACTACCTGAATAAGGGAATGTTTATTGAAGATGTCTATTAGTGCTTCGCATGACTCACGATTTCTACCGGGTGGTGTGAAGCTGCAACTGCGCCAATTTATCGAGGGTAGATTAAAGTCTCCCCCTACTATAGTAAGACTTTTGCTATTTTTCATCTGTATTGAGTTGATTTGGGCCTCTAGCTCATAAATTTCTTCTGCGTCTGCACCTGGCGGCATATAGCATGCACATACGTGGATGTTTCCTAAACCTCCCCTGCTGATTGTACACCAAATGCTTTCTATTCTGTTTTCCGTAAACTCAATTGGCGAACTGATAAGCGTGTCCTTCACCGCTATAAAAACTCCACCTCCGTTCCTATTTACCCTATCTCGTCTGTGAATATTATATCTTAAGGGTAAAATTTCTCGGTCGTGTATATCCGAAGTTAGCCAGCTCTCTGTGCCTATCACTATATCTGCCTCAGTTTCCTCTAATAAATTCTGAAATTCTGCTGTCTTATTCCTGATACTACGGCAGTTTATATTTAAAATTGTTAATGAGTCGCTTTCGGGCCGCTTCTGAATTTTTTCTGTGTTATGGATGGTGCGACTTCTAAGAGCGGCGTTATCATTGCTATTGTTAGCGCAGAGTTTATTGAGTCCCAACGTCGACCTAAGTATTGACCTACCATCGGAGTTAATGAAGTTATTCTGATAATTAGTGCAGTTATTTGATGACCCCGAGATTGACCTACGCACTGGCCTACTCCCTAATCTAAAAAAGCTCTACAATGCTCGTAGATTCTACCACCTACCTTCTGGGCTGCCACGGCAGTATAGTGAACTCCTGATCGGTTCAGGGGCATTCTACACGATTCGAGAACCGGCCCGAGTTCCACGAAATCTACTCCCATGCTCTCGCAAAACTTCCAGAGTCTCCGATTCAAGCCTATCACTCGGCTCCAAACCGTCGAACCCCGGTCGGTCCGCGGGACCATGCTACATACGGTCAGGCGCATGTCGATACCCATGACCCGTCGGAGTCGGTGAACCTCAGAGCACAGATCCCCGAAGGAATCCAATATCCACCATGGAGTGTGAGGTCACCCCTGTAGAGAACCGCTACTCTAGAGGCTAATCGGCTGAACGAAATCGAATGCTATTTCGTATTTAGGTATAGTACTAGGTGGCACAGCCAAAAATGTTTCTGGACTGTCCTTTAGAGTGCGCTACAAGCGGTTGATGACAGATCACGTGTAAATTATTATCAAGCCCTAACCTATAGCTATACAGAGAGACAAAACAGTACATTCTCTAGAACTTTTTTGTGAGATTTTTGACTGGGCCACGTATTACCCAGCATAAAAACCATGAAGAAATGAACGATATGACGCAATAATAAATGGTAGTTTATTTGTCTCGATTTTCACAAAATGTCGATTTATTCAAAAATGGTTCAAACGATATTGCATAAAATTCATTGTTATAAAACTTGGCGTCATAAATAATATTTTCTAAAAAAATAACTTACAGCACAAATGTGCTCGCGCGATGTTGGAATAGCAGCAGGGCACTGCTGGAGTCGGGCTCTGGCAGTTATATACTTTTCCCACTAGGTTTCTCTGCGAGAACAGCAACTCGCCATGAGGTGGAGAAAAGAAGCGTCACTAGCACTCACCCTAAACGAGATATCAGAGCAACGTTATTATTCATTGTACTAGCTATCGCCCTTGCGGCTGTTTTCATTACATATGTTCTATTCTTCTAATGTATTTTCTATGTATGTTTGCTTCTCCGGCCACCTTCAAATATATAGCCCACTACAACAAACAGCACATCTACTTACTTAATTTATGTTGCGAGACCGAAGGCGTAACATAAGAATTGATCCTTCGGGTCGGATCAAGAATCTACAGATCCACAAGTAAAGGTACGATAACCAGTTAAAAGACTAAGTGAACATTAAAGTGATATGTGAGAATTTTGCTGCATTATACAACAAATTTCAAGTACATTATAGGGTCGTAGAAACAAAGGCTTCTTATGAAAGTATTTAGCATCGTCTAAAAACTGAAAACGGCAATTTTACAATGAAGACGCGAACGTGAATCTTAGCAACCACGAGTTTGTGTGTGTTATCGTAAGGTTATATTTTTTGTTACGTGCTGTACGCTACAAACAACTTTCTTTATTTGTTTTAAATTATTCCGCGGTGTATTTACATTTAAAACTGTGAAACTTAGACTGGAAAGTTGAACATAACGACTTAGCAGTTATTTCTGCCATCGCGAGAAGACGCCGCCATTGCATTTTGGCGGGAAAAAATTTCCAGCTTCGTCATCAACTCGGAGGCCTCTTCCCTCCAGCCAGCTGCGACATTTCGAAGACTTCCGAGACTACACGAAGACAGACGAATACGCGCGAGGCTCCAGATTTCAGGTCAACCCGGCCAGCTGATGATGTCACCGCTGCGGTAAGTTTGGCTCTTCCTTTGATTCCTTATTCCTACCCATCCACTATGGATTCCACTGAACCTAAGACGCTTACTAAACGGCGAGGTGTAATTAAGGCTAGTCTAACTAGGATTAATAATTTTGTTAGCAATCTTGAATCTTCTTCAGATCTCAATTTTATACACGTTAAATTAGAAATACTTCCGAATATATGTGAGGAATACAATGAAACTCAACGAACAATAGAATCAGAAGACAATGATGATCACAGCAGTAATAGAGGCGCTTTTGAAGATATGCACGATGACGTAAAGGCAAAATGCCTATTGTTACTTGAACAGGTTAATCCACCGACACCGCCGTCATCACCCGCTTTGTCCATAAGGTCACGAGCTTCAAACAACGTAACACGGATGCCAACTATCAAATTGCCTATTTTTTCTGGGATAATATCCGACTTTATGCATTTTCATGATACTTTTACAAGTTTAATTATCAAGAATGAGGTTTATTCAACGTTTTCATTATCTTTTGAGTTCACTCACCTTATAACCAAAGGCTCTCATAGAAAGCCTTCCTGTTACGGACAAAAACTTCAACGTTGCATTGGAACTTATTTGTCAGCGATATAAGAATCCGATATTAATTGCCATGACACGTTACAGATTTACTATCATTATCGTATGTTACAAAGGACTCGGTTATTTACATGAGGAATTAACTTAATCAAATAGTGAGAAACGTTAATGCAATAGAAACTCTAGAACTCAAAACACTTATGCATGAGATACTGATTTCGCAGTTAGTGTTGGACAAATTAGACTACAACTCCAGAAAGGTGTGAGAAGCGCAGATAGACACTCGCAGACACTCGCGCCTTTTTGAGCTTACAAAATTTAATTACTTTCATCAAAAAAGGTGCCAGGAATTAGAATTGGTTAATTTCCCTATGATTAACCAGGTCAAGACTTCCAGTAATCTTTACAAACTGAAATCTCCAAGGCATGTTTATGTAGCCACTAGTTGTTCATGTGCTGCATGCAAGGATGTACACCCATTGCACAAATGTTCTACATTTACAATCGCTAGCATCCAACAGCGCACAGAAATTGTAAAGCATAACATATTATGTTTTAATTGTTTAAAAACTGACCATAATCTTGGTCAGTGTTCTTCCGGCTCTTGCCATAAGTGTGGTTTGAAGCATCACACGCTAGTTCATTGTAAGTTCAAGAATGATCAACAGCCACAATCTTCAAGCAACAATGATAAAGGCTTTCAAGAGATAGAAGTCCCGAATGCACCCCCACGAAGGAGCTGCAACTTACCGTTCATTAAAGGTTAGGCCTCACACTCAAGTACTCTTTACTACGGCTATGGTGAAGATTCGCGGCAGTAATGAACAACTTCACATTTGCAGAGAATTATTAGATATAGGCTCACAAGCGCACTTTGTTACAGAATCTTTAGCTCAACAATTACGTTTGAGGAAGTTTCAAGATCATGTTCCTACCCAAGGACTAAGTGCTTTCACATCAGAAACAAAACACACAGTCAACTTACAAGTTCTGTCCAACAGAAGGAACTACAATGCTAACATAAATTGTTTAGTACTACCACAAATTACAGACGGTACTCTAACGTCGTACATTGACTGTCAAGACGGATATTTCAGACGACATCCAGCTGGCTGACTGCAACTTCAGTTATCCAGGAAAGATTTATTTATTAATTGTAGCAGAAGTTTCCTTTCACTTATTGCTTTCAAATAGGAAAGCAACACCAGGCAATTATTCTGCACTTCAAGAAACTGAAATAGGTTGGATTCTGTCAGGACACATACAGGCACCTACTATGGCACATCGATCCACACCAGCACAACAATCATTCGTCATAAGGAACGAAGAAAATCTAGAAATGCAACTGAAGAAATTCTGGGAATTGGAAGAAATAGACTGCTATGTCTCTTGAAGAAAAGCAGTGAGGAGCACATTTTAAAGAAAGTACAACGAGAAACGAGTTAGGTAAATATATTGTAAGACTTTCTAGCAAACAAAAAACTAAGCAATTAGGTCATTCTAACGACGCTGCTCTTCATTGCTTTAATCAGCTGGAAAAGCAACTTAAAAGACAGCCAGCTCTACAATAACAATACAACACATTCATGACAAAATACGAGTCATTAGGCCATATGGGAAAACTTCACCAGGAAGATACTACATCACATCAACCAACTTACTTTTTGCTACACCATCCAGTAGTGAAGGAGGCGAACACTACCACCAAGATCAGAGTTGTGTTTGATGCATCAGCTAAAACTAGTAACAATATCTCACTTAACGATATTTTTATGTTTGGTCCTACTGTTCAACAAGATTTCTATTCCATTATTCTAAGATTTTTAACTCATCTCATAGCTTTCACTGCAGACATTGAGAAAATATACCGGCAGATTGAAATACATCCCAGCAACATGAATCTTCAAAGAATATTTTGGAGAAATTCCGCTGTAACTTACGAACCAGCATCGGCTCCATTCTTAGCCACTCGAGTACTGAACACAACTCGCCAGCAATGAAGTAGAAGTTTAACCTGAAGCAGCAAAAATATTATCCCAAGATTTCTACATCGACGACGTCGAGAGTGGTGCACAGACCGTAGATCAAGCCTGTCTTCTTCAACAGGAACCTATTAAGTTACTCCGCAAGGAAAGATTGAACCTAAGGAAATTATGTTCTTATCATTTTACGTTGCTCAATGCAGTGCCCCCAGGCAGCAGAGAAAAACAACATCCACTTAAAATCGAAGACAATGAAGCCGTCCGAATACTCGGATTGTTGCTGTATACAGCTGCTGACAAGTTCAGATTTCACATTCAGCAGCACCAGAAAATTGATCTACTAACAAAACGGTCAGTACTGTCTGCTATGGCATCTATTTTTGATCCCTTAGTCCTACTTTGACCCATTGTTGTAAAGTTCAAGATACTCATGCAAAGGCTATGGCAACTTCATCTTGGATGGGATAAAACCCTTCCCAATGAAATTCAACAACAATGAAAGCATCTGCAAAATCTGTGCTATCATACCAGCAAAATAAATATTGAGAGATCAATAATTTGAAAAGGAACTATTGTAAACATTCAACTTCATTGATTTTATGATACCTCAGAGGCAACCTACAGAGCACGTTTGCACATAAGATGCAACAACGATAAGGGAAAGGTAACAGTACACCTAGTGTGCTCCAAGTCACGCATTGCACCTTTAAAACAGATTTCAATACCACGGCTAGACTTATGTGATGCATTGTTATTGGCAAGGCTAACAAGGAAAACTTGCGAGGCCTTTTTTCATATTTTCATATTTATTCTGACAATGGTACTTGTTTCGTGAGAGCAGCCCGGGAAATCCAAGAACTCCACAAGCTCTTTAATTCTATTCAGCATCAACAAGACATCATTGCCAGCGCCATTCAGTACGTCATCAAGTGGCATTTAATCTCACCAAACGCACCTCACTTTGGAGAACTCTGGGAGGCTGCTGTAAAATCAATGAAATATCACTTGCGACGTATTATGGGCAATTTTTCCTTACTTTCGTAGAGCTTACTATTCTTCAAACCCTAGTAGAAGCATGTCTTAATTCCAGACCAATCATTTACCTTTCAAATGACCCCTCCGACCTTACAATTTTGACACCAATCATTTCCTTATTGGAGAACATTTAACTGCCATCCTTGAGCCACACTTAACTAATGTGAAACTAAGCTTGCTCTCTAGATGACAGTTTCTACAGCAACAGCTCCATCATTTCTGGCATCGATGGTTATCGTACTACCTCTGTCAACTTCAGCAACGTGGAAAGTTGGCCAAGCACCAGAACAACATTCAACCCGGTGAAGCCGTCATACTGAAGGAAAACAACGTTCCAACCCTTCAGTGGAAGCTCGGCGTCATTGTAGTGGTTCACCCAGGGACTGATGGGTTTGTGAGAGTCGTGTCAGTGAGAACGCCGGCAGGTACCTCCAAACGCCCAGTTACAAAAGTGTGTTTTACCAGATACAACGATTCAGTGAAGTGTAGATAAATTTGATGAATGTTTAAATTTTATCTGAATTTAATTTTTTATTATTTTCAATGCCAAAGTGATTTATGTATACTATATAACTTTTACGTTAACTTTATTTGTAGTAAACAAACAAGTGTTTACGGTGGGAGGTATGTTGCGGCACAAGTGTGCTCGCTCGATGTTGGAATAGCAGCAGGGCACTGCTGGAGTCGGGCTCTGGCAGTTGTATACTTTTCTCACTGGGTGTCTCTGCGAGAGGGAGAAACATCACGCGGCAGTGAAGAGCAAATCACCATGCAGTGTATAGCACTAGCACGCACTCTAAACGAGCTATCAGGTCAACGTTATTATTCCTTGTACTAGCTATCGCCGTTGCGGCTATTGTCGTTACATATGTTCTAATCTAGTGTATGTTCTATGTATCTTTGCTTCTCCGGCCACCTTCAAATATACAGTCCACTACAACAACCAAAGCATTTACGTAAGTATTTTATGTTGCAAGACCGAAGGCGTAACAACAACTATAAAGAGTCCAGCGACATAATATATCGAGTTTAAGGCGCAGCTCTCTCTCTTTCTCTCTCATTCGGCAATAATACTTCAGCGTCTATGTGGCTTCGCCAATCCACGTAGTACTTGTATTTATGTACGGTATAACTATCTATCAAATTTTATTTTCACTTATAGGAGGTATACTTATACCATTTGTGTGCAGAAGATATTTAGCACTAGAAGTTCCTTATAGACAGGAAAAACAGTAGTGGGACCATACCCACACGTGCATGAAAAGTTTGTGAGGTGTATATTATACCGATCTTTTAAATGTTATTTAATATGTTAATTGATTTTTTTAAATTTGGAATGTAGATCATGGCCGCAGAAAACTATTTTTCATATAACTGCCGCCCGTAATTTGATTGGCATCTGCATTAGTTAGTGTTATTTCTCCTCGTAATGAATAAAGTGAATTTTAGAATTGATATTGCTAAGTTTTTTAAATCTAGTTTTTATTCGAATAATTTTGACGAGTTTTAATATTATATGTATTTGTTCAGGTCGATTTTTAAATTTAATAATGAAATAATTTTGTGAAAAGGGGCTATTTATCATTATTTTACTTTTTATTCTTCCACTTACAATAACTCCCAATAAAATGCGTGGCAATGATACATAACTGAATAATTGACAGTTTTATTGAAAAATTAGTTCATCGGTATTTAATTTACATTTGAGAGATAAATAATCAAATCTGAGCGTACATTGAGAATCGTAAATCTTCTGTAGGTATTACACTATGTTTACCGAGATAAGTCTGCTTTAACGAATCTAAATTGTCTGCTTCAAATTCCTTATCAATAGGCTTTTTCCCTCTCATTCTCTCCACTATTCACAATGTTCTCTCTCTCTCTCCCTTTCCCTTATAAGGATAAAAGGTCTCCTCGGCCTCATTATCCCTATTTATCCTTCAATCTCCAATCGGCCCTAATATTGGATCCCTTCTTTCGCACTTCCCAAACTTTTCCAATCTGAAACGAAAGTCAATAGGAGATCATTCAATTCATCGCCGCCCTTCCAATATATCCTCTTTTCCTTTCTTTCTCTCCTTATGGCCCTCTTTCGCATTTATGCGACAAACGCGACTTGAAATTTTTTGGACGTGATTTGGAGTAAAAAAACGTGTGTACTACAGCCTCGCGGTAATTGCCAGTAATGAGCAGTGTAAGCGCGATATTGAACCAGATGCTTTTATCCTTGATGAAAAAACTGGAAATGAAAAATGGAAATAAAAATCCTTTTTATGCCCGTCGGATAATTTTTGAACCGCGTGAATTCTAACTTCCCTTTCTTGCGATTATTTTTTTGGTAAAAAAACTCATCGGGCATATCAAAATTATTTCTGGGAAAATAAATTTTTAATTGATATGCCAATAATAAAAAATAAATTTCGATGCAATGATGTTTTAAATGTATATGTTTGTAATAAAACTTTTTATAATATCGCCATTGAAATGTGTACCTATTAATAGTTATTCAGTAGATTAGTCAAAACTTTCAAGATATTTCTTAGAATAGGTTTGATTTGTTTTATGGTTGTTTTCTTTAAATAAATTTGGCCAGATTTAAAAAATATTCGTTCTTAACTCCCAAACCGCCTTTTAAATTCTCAATGTAAATTAGTTTAGTTTCATAAGAGGTTTTGGAACTTAAAATCTAGGTAAAGCATATTTCCTTATTTATTTATTTTTATTTATTTAATTTTAGATCTATATATTTAATTGCTTGAGAATACGGATTTTTAACAAGTCTCAATGATGTATCAGTCTATAATGAAATTTGACTGGGATTCGTATATAATAATTTATAGGGATTAGGACGGATTCCAATAACGGGTGCCTTTATTGCGCACATCCACAATTCTCCTGTAATCCAATCGTCCACAATCGCAACCTATACTATAAACGAGATCCTCTCGACTAGAGAATCATGCATCACTGTATCGTGTAATTTTCGGAGATGCAGGAAATATCAGGGTTTATTATTTGAATTCTAGTTCCAAAAAATGTGATTGCCGTTCGTTATTATCAGTATTCTCAATTAAGTGGGTAGTTTTTTCAATATTATTCACATCCTCTGCAGGTGGAGCGTGTGATGAGTAAAATTGCATTTGTTCCTGATTGCTCATCGAGAGCATCGTAACTGTGAATTATATAGCGGGAATGGTCACGCGCTTGTCTTTATTATTTTTGGGATGCTCAAGGTAAAATGCCATGGCGTACCGTTCAAGAGTAATTAAAACTAAATTAAACTTTAATTGAAATGGACTAAATAACAACTGGACAGCTTTCATATGTAGGTTGAAATTCTTTAGTCTCATTATTGCATTTTTTTACTTCATCATTTCTTCCTCTTCCTTTGATTAATAATAGTGTAACGGAAGTAGTTCACGCCACTGTAGTACATGCGTGTACGTATACGTACACACGCAAGCATTCACACAATCTCCCATTATCCCGTCCGACCTTTAATTCAGATCCAACAGTGATATACTCCCTCTCCAACTCCGCCCTAATCTCTTCTCGCCTCTATCCATTCCCTTTCCCTCTAGCAGCCAATCCTTTCAATCCCTATTCCGTACTCCTCTCTCACTCCTTCTCCCAACATCCCCCTCCATTCCACTTCCTTCCACCTTAAGTCACGATCTGTTACCGGGAGACCATCTCCTTGGGACCGTGGCCACCCAATTCTCGGCATCCCCACCTAACTCTCCTCCTCTTTCCTCAGCCTCCCCTAACATTCCACTCTCCCCTCCCTCTCATCTTCTCTTCTCTCTTCCACTCACTCACTCTCTCTCTCCCGCAACCCAGATCGTGGGTTTTGTTTCTTTTTTATATTCCCTCGCGTCCGATGCTTCGTATCCATTCCTAAGTCCGTGGGAGGCATGCCACTGTCCCTCCTTCTTTCTCTCTTCTACTTCATCCCTCTGACGCACGATGGCGCGGCTGGCAGACGGCTCGGCGCTACCAACCTTCGAGAAGTTTACGATGGGATCACAGAAACTGAAAGTTTTCGGGGAGAAATCTTAAGTCTTGCGAGAGAAAAGTAAGAGGCGGGGGGGAGAGAGGGAAAAGCAATGGGGGTAACGAGGGGAAGTTTTTTCTTCTTATTTTAAGATTTAAGGGGATGTTTGTGGGGTAGGACTCCCATGGAGTTGTACAGAGGAGGAGGCTACCAGCAGGAAGGGGTAACGAAGTGGGGAAGGTGGATCACGAATCCCGACAGGGTTGGGAAAAGTTTAGCCGGCGGGATGGATGTATGTATGTATGGAAAATGTGGGTAGTGAAGATTTTAGCAGGAGAGACAAGGATCTTGAGGGTCCGTCTCTATAGCTTTCTCCTTTCTTCCGTCGATCGCTACCTCCACTGCGGCTCTCCCTCTCTTCTTCCAAGGAGAAAAGGGGAACGGCACGGGTAGAAACAGAAAGTTGGTCGTAGGATTCTGAGTACTTTTTTTAATCCGGACTGTAAGTTGGAGGTTAAATGATAGCTGCCGAAAGATAAACACGCGAAATGTATATTTTTTGGATGACACGAACGTGATGAACTCCATCTTCTAAATGAAACTTTGCGTTGAAAATTGTCGGAGGCACTTCTGCTTCGAGTTTTGGAAGTTAAATTAGCCGAATACTTTCCAAAAAGATCTCCGACCGACGACCTCGAAACGAGGGACATAACTGCATACTTCCAGAAATAGTAAAAATTTAGAAACGAGATCGAAAAATACATAGGTACAAATTTTGTATATTATATATATATATAATATATTACTATTTAATAATTGATGCATGGCAGTGGGAGTGAGCAAAGAGAAAATGGAATGCGTTTAACATAGCAGGGATCGTGGGAGGAAAATTATCCGGAAACCACCCAAAAACTATAGCGAATGAAACATATAATTTATATAAGGGATATTTTGAAAGTTGCATAAAAATGTATTGCAATAGCTAGGCAGTAACAATTTGATCTCATAAATCCTAGGACAGCGGTTATTTATCCTACAAAACAGTTCTCATTCTGTCGGCCATTTCAATGAAACGCTCAATGTGACAATCGAATAATTAAGCACTATTCGCGGTTCAACCTCGAATTTGGCTCTGTAAACGAATCTTTTGGTTTTTTTAAAGCGCGACTCTGCCACTGATTAAACTTCGGTGAGTTAATGCAAACATTTTTTCGTTGTAGAAATGAAGGCGGCAGAAGGAAAAAGGTAAATTAATTACCACAAAATAATAGGCACAGTTCGAAAATACACCGGACCTAATCGTGGCATCGGTCACCAAGAGGATTTTACATACTCCAACACTCGTCAGTCGAACGACTGAAGAAATAGAGAAAAGTTCTTCGCAAAAGATACTGTAAAGAGTTACACTAAAAATATGATTCTGACAGTTAATTATAAGAATTTGAAGCTGATAATTTGAACGACTAGATCTCTTGCCAGTTACCATTTGCTGAATGGCCAACTTGATATGCATCACCCAAGCGTAATTTTTGCAATAGTAGTTATTAAATACTTAGGTATTGAAAATATATAGTGCTTCTGCGAAGAATTTGGCAATTTCAACGCAGAATAATGCGCATAAAAACAACCAATAATTTATTTAAATGTTCATTTGCAATACCTTACTTATGAGTTAATTTTCAACGCCGAGATTAATTGAAAACAGATTTTAAGTACAATGTTGAGAAAATTACTCGTAACTCGAAAATGACTTTCTACATTACACGAAAACAAACATTTAGTGGTTTCCGCGTAATTATATCCCCAGCCGGAGTACTCCTGCATTCCCTCCGCTTCCTGTATACTGTAATGGCAGCACGTTAACCCCTCGCCACCTATTGTCGCCGCGATCACAGGGAGGGAGGAATGCATTAAAATAACAAGGGCGCATAATGAAAACTCACTCTTTATTTTCGTCACTCGGGTGAATTCTGCCGTTAAGTCAGTAATGCGGGCGTAGGCGGGGGCAACGTTTCCATGAAATATTAAAACGTCCCGAAAACCCCTTATATGTCTTTCCCAGCGAACTATATCGACTGGCAAAAAAATCGAGCCAGTTAACAAAAGAGAGCGAGATGATAGAGTAAAGAGAGGTGGTCCGTCGATTGTATTTTTCCTCCCGACACGCGCCTTTCGGTGTCCATCACACCAAAAGCGGGCGATAATCGATCCGTCGCCACCATATTGTTTTCGACGGGAGCTTTTGTCGGCGCTGACTAGATGCCGCTCCGCCACCCTGTGTGTGGGGAGGGGCGCGTCGGACGAAATTGGACGGGTGATGGAAAAGCGACGCGCGGAACTTGGGATGAGCCGTCCTCACCCGTGCCTCGGCTTTTGCGTCCGCCACCTCTGCGCTCCCCGTTACGCCCGCGAAACGACCGCCCCCGCTTTCCAGCCCCTTCGCCCCCCCCCCCCACCTCCTCCACCCGCCGCACGCCACGGGACGGAAGATGGGCGGAGAATCTGCTCCCGGAATTAACCCCACGCTCCGGAAAGTCAGCGTTTCCTGTGGGGGTGGGAGAGATGGATCGGCTGGGGACGTGCGACGGCGGAGGCCTGATGGTGCGATCCGCGGTCGTCGAATGTTTACCTGCTCTGCTGATTGACCCGCGCCGCAGGGTCCAAAACCGCATTACTAATCAATGGGTGCAAACACGTGACTAATCCGATGACATCGGATGGTTTTGGTAATGACATAGCGGGGCGATGGCGGCGGGATTTGAGTTTTGCCGCGATGAAAAGAGTTAATGGACTCTTTCGCGCGTAGATTCGGCGAGTGCGAGGAACTAATTCGAAATTAATATGGATGACGGGTTGGTTTACGATTTCCCCCCCAGAAACTCCCTCTCCTGTTCCCGGTTTGACTTACTGGCAGTTGCGCCTTCCTCGTTCCTCTCTCCTAACCGCGCTCCCTTCCCTCTCTCTCTCTGCTTCGGCCATTTTTCGCCAGAGATCCTATTAGCGGCAAAACGGCCAGCTTTCATTTTTCTTCCAATTGAAACAGTATCCAGGTTTTTATTTTACTAATTAATCGCTTCGAGAAATAGATGATTTGTTTTGAGTAAGGGATGTAAATTTATACACATTTTGACGAATACCTGCTATAGAAGTATTTAATTGATTTTAGGCATTTTTGAGCAATTTTAGAAATTTCATGGTAAACATTTAACGAGTTAACGTGGCATAAATATTAGTGTACTACTGAATACTCCATATGGATATTTTTTAAGATAGGGACATTTTATCACAGCAGGCGTTGTTTTGTAATAGATGAAGAATGGGACAAAAGTATCTTTACCGATCTTAATTTGCAGAAGTGAGTAGAATTTCATTTAAAGTTTTTTTGAAGACGTTATTTATAAATAAAAACCCTTCAAGAATTGAGAGATCTGATATGCATTATAATTTCGAGCATTGATCAGGATTTTATGAGAAGTCGGCAGGTTGAACTGGAATAGTCTTGATGCCATGTCACGAAAACTCAACACCATACCCAATATAATACAATAGTTTCTGTACTCACCACATCGTACATTTTAATGATAAATACATCTCTAGAGTTATCCGTTTTTAAACACGAGTTGGGAAATTATGTGCTTCCTCCCAAGAATTTTAATAAAATGAATTGAGAACTCTCCCTTAGACCTTCCATTAAATAGCAATTAGAAAAACGTGATAAAATTTTAACCTCATTTTCTTTGTTTTTGCTCTTTATTTAATTTTTATACTAAAATTAGCCTTTTATAACATTAGATTTTTTGCCTTTGGAACTAAAAACTCGATATTTATTTAGATTAAAGATAGTATTTAAATGCTCCGCAGTCTGATCATTTTTATTCGACATGCTTTATAACTGTTTCTGTAACAGAAAACTTTTCTTGTAACTCCAGAGTTCCTCAAAATTCGGCATTAAAATGTTTTTGTTTCCTGTTTAACTCTGCATGAAAGTAATATTTCCTGAAAATCCTTTTCTCAGAAAATTCAACGACTTATAGCATATTCTTTTCGATTTGAAATATTATTTTTATTGAAGAAAATTTTGCATTACTTCATTGCTTTATATTTGTTCATTAATCTTGGTGCGGGTCTACTTGCATACATTGGACGTAAAATCTTTATCTATTCAGTTTTTCAACCTATCTTTTAGCTTGCAAAATCCGCTCAGTGCTCATTGAATACATTTTTGCCGATCATATTTATTTCAGATTATTTTTATGAATTCTTTCAATTCATAAAATTAAAGAAAATTTTCTCCTTGGGCACCGCTGTTTGACTATGAATCGATCTTATTTACCATATAGACTTCGATACGAAAGCGGCGAGATTCTTTAAGAACATATGTCACTCGAATCTGTAACTGTAAACGCATCGAAACTCTGTGATGAAATCATTCCTTATAAATCCGAAGAAAATCGAAATACATCGTGGAATAACTTTTAACCCGAGCCCCAGTACGTAATTTCTGTGACGATACAAATCAAAATCCAAAAAAAATATGCTCCATCTCCCTGTAACCGAGGTGATTATCGACAAAATTTACGACCAATGCTCAACATCCCCACTAAAAGAAGAAAATCCATCCCTAACACCTTCTCTCTCCCTCTCTAGCCATTTTTCCCACGAACACTTTCTCGCCTTGTCTCCTCCACCCTCGAGGAGCTGCTAAAATTTCTTCGCCTCGTTTACCGACTATCTCCCCCAAACTCCTAGAAGGACGTCCTTCCTCCAAAGTCTTCCCCCGTATTCCTCGCTCTATATCTTCCCTCCTCGCATTCTCCCCATCTCCTTCCTCCCACTCCCTCTCGCTCTCCTCCTCCTCCCCCTCTCCTACCCACGACGCTGTCCTCTGTCTCCCAATTTGTGCTGTGCCTCACGTTCCGGGATAACACCAGGCCATGAATTATGCAGGCGTTTTTCGTTTCCGCCACCTACCGTGTTGTAACTCCGCAAAGGATTGTGTAGGGACAGGGGAAGGGAAGAGGGAAGGAGGAAATTGAGGAAGGGTGAGATGGTGAGAGAGAGAAGAGGGGAAGGAGGGTTAAGGAGGATAGCAAAGATAGAGGGAGGAGAGATGAGGGAGGTGAGGCATCTTCTCGAAGTAGGAGACTCCTTACTCTCCATTTTTCTCGGAAATTTTTCTTTCCTTACTCCAACCCCTTCTCTCCTTCCTCCCACGTCCTCTCCTCTCTCCCACTCCATCTTCTATCCTCTCTCTCTTCTCCCTCGCCTCTTTCCTTAACTAACCGTCTTCTCTCATCTACTCGCGCTCTTGCTATTTTCCTGGAGAAAATCGGGGGAACTGGAAATACATGTTGTTACCTAGATTAAGTGGGAAACGTATGACGCAATAAGGAGTTGTGCCCTTCTGCTAGGTCGGTTGCTCGAAAATATCGTCCGTTTCTGCGAGGTACGCAGTCAAAGGATATCGGATCCGAGAAGGCGTGATTAATTGAGGTGTTCGACATAAGAGATAATTTAGTTGTAAATTAACAGCGTGAACGCGTATTATTGGGTTAAACTGAACAGGTTTTAACCAACTCTCCAACTGCCCATGTTGTTTCTCGTTATCGGTTGCATAATGCATAGCTATATCGTAGGGTAAATCAAACGCAAAATTGTCAATCCAAATTCCATTCCATCGTAATTGCATTCTAAAATTGGACCTGTATTTATTAGTTCTTTTATCGAACCAAAGCTATAAAAACAGATTGATTATGTTCACTTGTTCCGTGTTTATTAGTTCATTATCCACAATTTACGCGGTATTTGCATTTCATTCTGTCAAAATACTTTATTACATAAAAACAAATATCCACTAACAAAAACATGTTACAGATTTTCTGCATTCCGGCAATTTACCTCCTATTGTGAGTCCTTTTGCTCGTGTTATGCGAATAAATCTAGTGGTTTTTATAATTTTAAAGGAACGGTCGATTCTTACAAATCGATTTAAACGGTTGAAATTAACAGAAATTTTAACGAAAGCTGTCGAGATAGAAGAATACGCAGGATATGTTTCTTTCATTAATGGTGATGATACATTAGACTAATTTTGGGTTTATTTTTAATGTTTAAAAGACATATTCTGTTAGAGTTCGATAAAAATAGAAAAAATAGCGCAAAATGTCCGAGAAGAAAATTCACATAGATAACTGAGTAGGATGCATGTCTACCCTATATAAAGAAACGGAGATTATACTTAATGTTATGCTTCATTTTGCAGAATGAATTAACTACCTTCTAGAGTGAATCTTTAGCTACCGCCGTCTCTATCTATCGGCAGGACAGCGAACTATAATGCGAAGTAGGACGTTCGTTTAAATCGTGGTGCACGGGTGAAATGTGAGCAAGGCGATGTGTAATATATCGATATTTTAATATTAATTGAAGATGTTATATAACTGAAGATAATTTCTATATACGGTAAATTAGGCTTACCTAAAAAATAGGCAATCATTTTAATTTTTAATTTTTATCAAAATTTAAAAAATATATTCGAAATTAGTATGGTTAATGATCGCAAAATACACAATTTTGGCCTGTGTTGGTATTTGTATTCTTAAAAAAATGTATTTTAATGGTGGAATAAATGGATCTTTATCCCAACTACAGGAGATATAAATAATATTCAGTTCAGTAAGTGAAACAGACATGAAGCTCTTGATAACCGCCCTAATAGCTACTAAATTAACTACTCAGGAGTCGGAAAACCCTGCAAGAAGTAGTCTTAGACATATTAATCGTAGACTTTTAATCTCTATATTTATTGTGAACTTCCTTTTAAGTCAGCGATGATAGCAATCAAGACCAAAGTGATTACTCTACAATTAAGGAAGTCGTTTTAAACAACATTACAATATATCTTCTCGGTGCTCTTGATCCATGATAAAACAGATGCTAGGATAAGAGAGAGAAAGAGGCGGCAGAGCGACCACACTGAATAAGAGCGATCAATGTGAAATGAAAAGGTTGGGAGCCATGGAGCCCAAATCCTCCGCAATGCACCCGCCGTTGATCGCAGCTGTATGCACCCGCCATGGCTGGGCAAGGCCAATTAAGTTCACCCCCATGTCCCCATCCCATGTACCTTGTCTCTGCACCCCTCATTAGTTGACTGCCGACATTTTCTCCTCCCGTCATTCTCTTCCCTCCTCCCACCTCTCCCGCTCTCCCTACTCCCTCCCAATCTGTAAACCCCTCTTAACGTTCACAGCCAGCCAGAGTTCCGTACGAAATCAGGCTACGCATTAACCCGTCTCTTCTACTTTAGCAAACCACTTGCGCAATGGACCGATTTCTGTCTGCAGATTTTCAATATATATTTCGCTTATATCCTAGTCAACACTAAAAAAAGAGTAGTGTTTAGAATATATATTTGAAAGCACTATAACATCGGTTTCATGCTCGAATAAAAATTGAAAATTATATGAGCTGTTGGTTCATTTCGCAAGGTCTCTTTAATTTAAATTTGAATTATAATTTTGGTGATAAAACAATAGTCAAAATTTTGCAGTCCCCGTAATGTAAGCTAACGTTTAATGTAGTTTACAGCCGAATCGTTGCGTAAATTGGCCACAGGCGTATAGTGATAACATGAGATGTGCGTGTACGCATCAAACCCAACCTGTTTCGCGTCCTGTTGCCGAGTGTATTTAATTAAAGTTTGGTAAAGAAAATAAATATCAATGATTGTTACTTATTATCACAATAAATTATCTTTAATGATAACAAAATATTCCACCAAACAAAAAAAATCATTCTACTCTTAATTGGCTACCCACCGATAAGTAAGTTTCGTCAACAATTTTGAAATTAAATTTGGCAGAAGAGTTTTAGAATCCAACATAAATTTTATCCTTATGTGTTCATCAGACATACTGATTAAGGGTTTCATTAAATGAAATTTAGGTTATTTCATATTGTGATTCAATGTTTGATTAAATTGAATGAGCAAAATTTTTCAGAGCTTTCGACGATATTTTTATATTTGAATAGCACTTTTGTTTTTAACGTGCAATACTTTGATTTATCTTGTGCACATTGACAGGTTTAAAAATTCTCGTCATTTCAAGGTATTCCATCAAAAAAATTTTACTGCGGGCAAATTTTGACCCTGAACATTTTAAATCGCTATTTGCTTCGCAGAGTTTACAAAAGACTATAAAAGGCTTTAATCAGACTTTGACGGCTTTGTGGCATGTATTAATTGTTCGTATTTTTTAAACAAACGAGGCTTTGTCTCACAGAATTTTTCTTGATAGTTATTACTTTGGGCACTCCAAAAAAAGTTCTCCATCCGAGCCATTCCTTCAAGAATTCCCTCTTTTGAACGATTTGCTTTTATTTTCTTCGGGAGTCTTGGAGAGGTGCAATCTATTTTCCGGTCGACGATCAAAAGCCGCCTCATTTTGGTGACAGAGACACTCCGCTCCCGGTTGAACCATAAATCCTTTTGCGAAGGAGACTGATTTCTTAAACCCTTGGCGAGAGGAGGAGTTCCCATGGGAAATATCTCGAAGAGTGTCTGTAATTAGGGGAAAAGGAAGGGAGCAGGGGGATAAGAAATTCGACGGGATGAGCGAATACCATCCTTGTCCTTTTTCTACCTCCTCCCTTTTCTTGTGCGTTGCGTCTTAATCAGGTCATCTAAATTCTCGCGGAGGTGCAAATATGAGAGGAAGAGAGCAAAAGCAAAAACGAAGAGAGAGAGAGAGAGAGAGAGAGAGAGAGAGAAAGGACACCTCGTTCCAAAAAAAAAAGAGGAGAAAATATTGCGGACAAAGCTGACTCAATCCGAGTTTTCCCCGACCACCTATCCCATAGGTGGCAGCAGCGTCGAGCGACGAATCGCCGCGCAAACGCAAATGATCGTCACGCCGTCGACGTTTCCCCCTCAAAACCGCGGGGCCGTTATTGCCGGAAACCACATTCCCGCGTTCGCAGAAATTTCTCGCGAACATACATCAGCCCAAAAACTCGCGTTTTATCGCTCAGCGACCGGGTAGCGCCGGGGATATGTGCCTCAGCAGTTCTCTCGCGACCTGTGTCGGTGTCACGCCAAGAGATTCGGGAGAGCGATTTGTACGCTTAAGGCTCAACGGCGTGCTACGTTCTCGTCAAACTATGCTCACTCCCCCGCGAAACTTGGTAGAAAACCAAAAAGGGAGTGAGGGCAGAAAGATTGACGCTGTTGAATTTTTAGATCTGTAGACTACGTTTTCTAACCTAGGAAAAAGACGCCATCCTCCCGATGGATTTTATAATAAGCGCTTCCAGTTAAAAACGGTGAAAAGAAAAGTGATCAATTCGCCTTCCATACTGCACCGGAAAGAAAATTCTTTCATCTTTGCAACTCCGAGGAAAATCGGATCAGCAGAAGTTACCTTTTTCAGTTTTTTTGACAGTGCTGCCAGGTGACATTTTATTCCAACTCCGACTCGGAAAATACCTACCACCGTTTCCCCGCTGCCAGATACTTATATACCTACATATTTCATCACCGGCGTTGCAAACTCCTCTCATTGCAATGCGGGGAAAGCCACCCCGTGGTTCTTTCCATTCCTATAGGCCATATAATTCTCTCTTCCAAGTTGCTCTGATGAATTTAATCATGTCCCCATCTCGATAGTCCTTTGATCTTTGCTTTGATCTGCCGTAGTCTCTCGAGGCCTATTTGATTATTCCATTCGTCCGGAGCTTATCGACTCTCCCCGTCATAAATCCTGCTTATTGACATTTTGAAATATTTTATTGTCGGAGACTCATCTCTGAGTGCAGTCGTTGCCATGCCTTTGGATAAAATCCAGCACGCACATTTACTGCTTTGCACAAAATGTGCTGAGTGAATACAACGATGCTTCACATGCAAACGGTTGACATGATACTCTAGCAATATTAACTTTTGGGAAAAAATAACTTAAAAAAACAAATATCGGTAGAATGGGATGAAACTCGCTTACCTCGATACGAGGGTAATATCTCTTTTAGGTTTTGTTGGATTCGTGTATAAAGCCCTTTGGATAAGTACGAAGCATTTCAATATGAATTTGCTCATGCTAAGTTATCTTTCACCCCCAAGGAACCCGGCACGCGAACATTTATTATTCTTAAAATATGTTTTTGCTTAAGTAGACCAACTTAAAAATTAAATTTCAGTGCAACACTTTGCGTCTTAAGGCTCCTCCGTTTCATTTATTTTTCGCCGCTGGTCATTTTTCTCTCTAATTCCTTCTCCACCTATCTTAATCCATTACGCTCCTGTTCTTTTTCATTTTCCGGCCCAAATGCCTCCCCCATTTTCTCCGCGATGAATTCTGCGCATGCGTACTTGACAAAACAATCAAGTAAAGTCGAATGGGAAGACATCAAGTGAGATAGAGGCAGCAGAGAGGACCCTGCTACGCTAAATGTTTTCGTTTAAATATAATGAAAGAAGGTCTTTCCAGTGCTCGTGAGACCCTCCTCCGGTATTCCTGTAGTATTTCTCAAGACACCAGACACTTTTCTCTCCTTTAGATGGCTCATTTTGTGTCAACCTGCATTCCTTTCTCGCCATCTACGAGAAATTCAACTCCTTGAGCATTTTTACTTTCAACCCTACTTTCATATCACTCGGCTGCTATACCATTTATAAGCCACATCTAATTCGACCATTGTTAAATCTGCTCAAACTCAAATAGAGACTTTAAGGAAAGTTATTTTCGTAATGGAAAATTGAGTTGTTTTAAAACTTCAAGGAATTTTAAATGTCGCAGAAAAAATTTCATGATGTGATGTCAACCTCGTAAGCAAGTAAATTCTTAATACTATGAGAAATGTTAGTTTAAATTTCAATTAAATTAATGATATAGTTATATTTTATATATTTTATCCCGCAGAGCGATAAAAATTATAGAGAAATGCGTTCCAGTATTTTAAAACACGACAAAAAATTGCGTTATTGTGAAAATTATTTTTGTCGTGTTTTTACAGATGGAACACGACCAAGTGAAGGCCCATACATTCAAGTTTGCATTCCAGGGTTATAAAATTATATAAGTGATATAGGTAAAACAAACCAATAACAAATCTACAATGAAAAATTAAACGTGTATCTACAGTTTTTTATGCTAAATTATACTTTCTGTGAGAGAACTTTGTAGCATCATCTTACACAAATTTTTATGCGTAATTAAAAAATGAGCATCTTTATCATTAAATTTAGAGCATAAACCGTTAAAGTACCCATCAGAAAATTAATACAATATTAAAAACTGTGCTGAAGCTGCTTTGCGTCCTAAGGGGCACATTTGATACAGCCTGCGGTTTTTATTCGATCTCAGTATGCAAATGACACAAGTTAAAATTTAATTTACGGCCTTTGGTACAACCAAGAAGCCTTTATATCTGTCGTTGAAGGCTTTGAAATTCATAATACACAGATCCTGGAATCTCAGTTTCTCCCTCCGACTAATCCCTTCCTCTAAAACTTCAACAAATATCCTTCACCTTTGCTTATTTCAACGTCTATTATGTTAGAATCAACTCCTTGCCATTATCTGTGCCATTATTTTCTATTTCTTCTGTTCTTTTTCACGTGTGTAAACTTACCAGCCATAGGCCGTACGTTTTAATCCTATAAATCTTATTAGGTCTTCCACATCATATTTATAAATTTAATGAAGTTGCAAAGTTTGCGCATATGAGGGGAACGGTCGTGTATACTATAATTACGAGATGAATTCTGATATATATATATATTCTCGCATGGCACGATTTGAAGACGATTGCTTGTAGTTACTTTAAATTTGACATTTATCTCTTTTAAAATCGATGCATTTCCCTGCAAAATAAAAATTTAGCTGTAGTGCATGTTAATTTATCAATAAGATTTTATAGCTCATCTCCTATTTTAAATTTCGTTTTATATTTAAAAATATTTTTAAACTGCGACAATTCTGGAATTCCATAAAAAACGTTACAAAGGTAAATAAATTTTTATGTGCCTGAACGATATTCATTGCTATTTTATATTAAAAAATTCGCTATATCAATCAGCTTGGTTTGAAGTTTAAAATTTACTAAGGGTCATAGAAAAAACTGAAAGCACAAGTTCTGTCAAATTAACGTAAAGTTTTCGGAAAACCGCACGTCAGATAATATTCGAACATTTATTTTGAACGTTCGTTCCAAATACACGGTCTCTCACTATTAATCTGACATTGAGTGGGTGTACATTATTCCTCGAATTGCATGAATTAGTGCGTTTTAACAACGGATTATATGCTGTCAGCGAAGAAGGGCCAATAAAGTTGTAGTAATTACGAGATGGCATTGAACGTCATCGTGTAATATCTCTTTATTCTCAACAAATGTCCATAAATGCTTTATCTGGAGAGAGAGATGAGGAAAATAGGTAAAAAATATCGGACAATATAAAAATGAGCTCATTGTGCACAGCTATTCACATTTCAGTAATTCCAGCAAAGAATTAGAATAATTTTGTTTCTGCTTTAAAAATGACAATAACACTGCGGGTTGTAAGCTTGCCAGCCGAGATAAAGCGCACTTATTTCTTCGGCTAGAGGTCGTTTTTTCCGTTACCACGGAGATTAAATGGTACAAATTTATCCCTCTTGATAATTTGGACGCAAACGTTTGTATAACTGAAAATACGATAATGCAACGCCAAGCGAGGCTAAAATTTGTTTTGACATGCTTAAACAGTGAACTGTCAACCTTATTAATCTATTTAGGAACTTTATTTTTCTCCCTTTATTCACCAAAACTGACGTATGCCTTACGAGTATACTATTGTAAAATTTAGTATTTGGTCTGAAAACATATGCCATGAAATTAGCAGTACAGCTTATTTGTAGATCATTTTTACTTTCTCCATATGTAGCATAGGGGAAAGTATTGTATTCATGAAAAAATCGACTTTGAGATTTTAACGGAATTACACGTTTTGACCATTTTCTCGATGATGTCTCTGTGTGTGCGCGCGTGTGTGTGTGCGTGTGCGTGCGTGAGTGTGTATGTGATAGCGTTTTTATGGGTGCTCTAACTCAAAAACTAATAATCAAGTTAACGCGAAATTTTATATTTAACATTTTTATAAAAGTCAGACGAACTGATTAGTTTTTGGTAAAAATTGGTCAACCGAAATTGGATGTTTACTCTTGTCACTTATCCGTTATTTTGAAATATTTTATATATGTAAAAATGCATTGGAATAAATTTTGCAGGAAATTTAATTTTCTACATCCTTTGTTTGAAACATTTTCCCATATAATGCATTGTTTAAAAGATATCTTATATTTTTAGATGCCACTACTCCTCCACCTACCGACGACTATTGTTAACAATTGACGCTTAGTTACGTCTTAGTAACGCTCCTTTTTATTTTCTTAATTGTTGGATCTTTGTGGCTATATCCAATATCAGAAGGCTATGGTTTGATTTTATTTCTGCTCTTTGTAAAATCTAAAATTTTCTCGCAGTTTCTTAAAATATTTATTATTATGTAACCTATTTGGAATTTTGAGAAATATTACAGATATGGTGAAAGTCATGTGGTGGCCACCTCAGATTTTTTATTAAAAATGACTCCAATTATAAAAATAAGGCAAAAAGGAGGATCGTCATTGACGTTGGGCCACGAGACGCAAACTGTTTCCCCTTTCGCATCACAAAAAGTCGGTTTGCCCATTTTATTTTCTTCCGAACTGGAATTTGGTCTGCCGAAAACTAAATTTCTCAGCGCCTCAGTTGTTTTCGTGACTCGTGGAGGTAGTAGCATTCGGTTCTCTCTCGCTCCTTTCCTGGGCGCCGCTCTCAAAATCTCCTTTTTTACCTTCTCCAATCGTGTTTTCATCTCTTCCTTATTCCATTCGTCCGATGTCTTGGTACCACGCTGGATTTAAGGAAAGAAAGTAAGAGAGAGAGAGAGAGAAAATTGAGCTCCATCACTGACACCCAAACGTGCAGCCTTTAAAAATCCTTTCTCCAGCCACATTCGCTAACCCCTCCTTTCTCTCCCTCTCGCTCTTTCTCTCTCTCCTTTTCTCTCCCAATTCCCTCTCTTTCTACATTGCCTCTCTCCCCACTCCGTTCAACCTCTTCCACCCCCATCCTTTCCGAAACCGATTTTTCTCCTGTTCCCTTTATCTGCTCCACGCATTCAACCACTCCCTCTCAAAATTAAATCCTTCTCCCAATTCCACCGCAGACGTTTTCGTAGGGAGTCAGCGGGAGCTTAGGAAAGCGGTCGTTTATGGGGGAAAGGGTTCGGGAGGCGCAGTATGGGCATATGTGAGAGGATGTGTATGCGCGTGTGGTCTGTAAATAAGTTGGATAGGTGTGAAATGATGGGGATGAGGAGGAGAGATGGCGAGGGGATTCTGACGAGAGAAGGGCTTTAGAATGAGGGTTTTCAGAAACACGTGCTGATTAAATCACGTGTACTTGTGAAATATACCTTAAAAGCTACTGATTTATTTTAAGCATCACTATGGTCCTGTTTAGTATTTCTTTTCGTCAGTTATTTATTTATTCAGAAGAAAAAGGATACATCGGTTTTCCTTGCGTCGAAACGCCTTAATTCGTCTACACATTCGATGTTTGTAGATTTTGGCAAATGAAAGCTTTTGGAGAGTTATTGAAATGATTTTCATATCGGTAGCCTTCCTCATTGCGTTTAATTTGTTTTAAGACTGTTAATGGCAAGTTTTGGTTGAAACAACTTTAAATCTTAACCTAAAAAGAGTGATAAACTTAGCAACGTCATTATTTAACATGCGGTAATATTTTATTTCCATAAAATATATTTTCAAGTGGCCATTCAGTTTTTTTATAAGAGTGATTAATTTAGCAACGTCATAACTAAATTTGCGATAATTTTTAATTTCCATAAAATATATTGTCAAGGGAGTCTTCAATTTTCTTTTTTAAAGTTCTGGAGGTGATATTTTATGCACGAGTTTCCTGTGTTTGCATACTGAATGCGCTTAAAACAATCACCGTACACCAAGATCTAAACTCGTATATGAACCAACGGGATCTCCAAGTTAACAGAATTTGGGTCACATGGAACCCATATAAATAAGATAATAAATTGCAAGAGCTTTTGCAGAATATTCCTCATTTTCCGTGAATTAAGGGACCTATACGGAATTTGTAAATTCTCTGGCAATTGGCTCGCGTCTAAGTTCTAATATTTCAAATGGCCTGTATACGCAATAGCAATAGCCATCATTGAGACAATACCTATATGTAAGACGAAAATTTGTGGAAAATTTAACATATTTTGTGTGTTAGAACTATAGCGTCTCCAGAATTGTCTTTTAGTACGTTTCCGAAATAAAAAAATTGCAAAATACCCATGACATTATATTTTTTCGTCGTTAGTAATAGAAGGTTGTGCCATTACTGTTTCCGCCATTTTTTCAAACTATATTTCAATTCTGTTGTACATTTTCTTCAACAATTAGAGTTAAAAATTTCTCGGTAAACTTTACGAAATACGAGATTATTTTTATCACGTTTTGATAAAATAGTGTTTTTAGGATTATAAGATCTTCATAAGTTTATGTCGTTGTTTTAAATCAATGGCATTATAATGTAATCCACTGATTCTCGTTAGAAGCACTAAATCAAAGCTCCTATATTATACTAGGGGCCCGTGTTGCAGTACTTACTGCAAACATCTAGAGACCCTTGCGTGAAGTGACCCAATGCGATAGTTCCTATGACAACAATATCGAAAGTAAGAATAAGAGTCTTCATTTCTTTCTACGTGAAATAGTGTAAATCTCGAGTCAACGTCTCGAATGTAAGATATTTTAAAATGTTAAAGACTGAACGTCTACACATCGCATTCTAGCCGATTATGTGATAATCATATGCAAAAACGAAAACTTTCCTGATATCGTACCCATGCCTTTTCGGGAGACGACTATACACTTAAAACTAGCAAGAGTTCGCGCCGAGTATTTAGGCGAAAGATTCTTCGAAATTGAACCTACAGTTCTCGGTTTACTTGCGTTCATGCCGGAAGGTGATGTCACTCGAGGCTTCAGACGCAGGCAGGCAGGGACGCATGCAGGCAGGGATACAGGCAAGCAGGGACGTAAGCAGGCAGGGACGCAGGCAGAGACACAGCGGTTATAATATGTTAGATAGTTCATGGATCTCCATAATTCAAAGGAGTAATGTATTTTTTATTTAATACGTTATGTCGTGATTTTAAATTATTACATCATTATATGTATGGCTTTGGCTGAAGTCAATAGGATAATAAGTAGCTTATCAATTTTCTATTTAAAACATTAAATCGATATTATTACAATACAGATTACCATTTCCTATTTAAAAGCATTGGACTCGTGGCCATGGTAGTTAATATTTTTTCTTTTTAAAAAATACCCTTTTTTCGATTAAAAACTAATTTCTCAGCAAATTCTGTAAATATTTGAATTTAATCTTAAAAAATATTAAATCGCATTCTTTCAGCTATAGAGCTGTTTTTGTCTCGAGTTTTTATATCAATTTTAACCAATTTAAAAATGCACTTTTATTAAGTCCTGCACAGATTTTCATACCTTTTTATGGGGTTTTTAAAACAAATTTTATTTTTTCCATTAGTTGTACTCAATGATCTATCATCCTACCAAATTTTAGATTCGTAGATAATAAAGTATCGTAGGTTTTACAATATATATATATATATATATATATATACTAGTAGTTGGTGCTTGCATTCTGCAAGCATACCATCTCAACATAAAAAACATTCATTTTTCATATTTCATCATTACAAAGCGAATTTCGTTTTTCCCTTATGTAAAAATAATAGATTAAATCAATCCCAAAACTTTGCAATTTTAAGAATTTTTTGCTTTCTCCATTATAGGGGTACTAATGCTAGATATTTCTGTCAAAGTTTAAAGTTGTTGTATTTCTAGAAGTGAAATGATATTTTTCCAGTTGTTTAAATTTTAAGCATTTTTAACGGCCGCCGCAATATGTTAATGGAAAGATTCAAATGTTTATTTGTGCAAATGTACTACTCTGTACATAACTTGAAAATTTCAGCTTCCTAGCTCATCTTATAATGTCTAAACAGTTATCTATTTGTTTAAATTTTAAGAAATTTAAACTGCCAAACAAATTAAAATATGAAAATTTGTATAATCCCTATTTCTTTTTTTTAGAAATCCTATCTGTAAAAAAATTTCAACTCCGTAGCACATTTGAAAATACGTAAACCTTAAAAATTTGTTTAAAAAATTGCAAATTTTTAGCGGCCGCATTGTTGCACTTTTTCAAGATTTTCGTTTTTTTCTAGTCGGTTTTGCACAAAATCCTACCTATGAAAAAATTTCGAATCTCTAGCTCATCTGAAAGTGCCTAAACATTAGTATCCTCCTATATGTTATATCCTCCTCTGTAAGAAACGTCGATATATAATGATAACCCAATTTACTCTATCAAAGGCCTTCTGCCAGTCTACGAAACATACGCAGATATCTTGACTGTATTCTATTGCTCTTTCTGATATTATTCTAACTACCCCTATAGCATCTTTAGTTCCTCCTCCTTTTCGAATTGATTTTCCCCTAGCATTTCTTATGCTTTCTCCAGCCTTTATTAAGAATCCTCGTGATGATCTTCGAAGTGTGTGACAGAAGGCTTATCGTTCTGTAGTCTTTACACTGCATTGCCTTTGGCTTCTTCTTTAGAGGGATCATTGTTACTCATAGGAAATTCCGAGGCCACTCTCCCGTGTCGTTAATCTTATTAATTAATTTCGTGATCACTTTTAGTCCTTCTGATCCCATGACTTTAAGTACCTCAGCCGGTATTCCATCGCTGCCTGTGGCTTTCCCTTTCTTTAGTTCCATTATCGCTTTTTCTCCTTCGCTCTCTATAATACTTGGTCCTAAGTTGTCTTCTTCAATGTTTTCTTCATATTCCAGTACTATTTTTGCCGATCCTGCCTGCTTGCTGTATAGTTCCTTAATGTATTCTTCCCATACCTGTGCTACATCCTTTGTTTCTGAGGCTCTCTTCCCATCCGTATTCATAATTCCTTTGCCACGAATTCCATTAGACCTCTTATCTTCTAATTCCAACCCAACTATGGATATATAATATCTCTAGATCGGTGGTGTGACACAGGTCGCGCTTGCAGTGTTGCAGGCGAAATGAGAAAAAAAACTTATCTTTTACGGCAAGAACATATGGTAACATTATATATAATTCATGCAGTAGCTACTCGTTGGAAGTTCAGTAATCAGGTATATTTTGGCATCCATTCACGCAGTTGTTACTCGTTGGAAGTACAGTCTGTGTTAGAGATTTCGTGGCTCTAAAATTTTCGGAATGCGATTTGTGTATTTCACAGAAAATCGTTCTCGCCAATATCGAAGGTGAGTTCTCCCAAAGTTAAATAAGAAATACTGCATCTTATGCAATGAGAGTTTAAGTAGGTTTTTGCATGAAAATATTAATGTTAGAAATTTTTTTAGATAGATTCATTCAGATGAAGACCTCTTTTGCTGCCTGAAGTAACTTTCCAGATTCCTAACCAGAGCTTGAATAGTATAGGTGAGTCTAGTTTTTACATAATTTATATATCGTTAGTAAATTTCTACGACAGGAGTTAATAATGGGAATATTCCTTGATTCTACGAGTTAAGTACGGGTAATAGTAAAATTTAAATTTTTAAATTATGTATTATTTTTTCCATGTTGGATTTTATTCAATTCTCTAAGTTTTAGGTCATAATCATAACTCGTATTGTCTCGTTTCGTTATCATGAGAGAACTTCGATCGATCCATTCCTTCCGCAAGGGCTTTTACGAAGTTAGATAAAATTAAGGGAATTGAGAAAAATTCAAGTTTTCAGTACAATCAAGTATATCAAAATAGTAAACTAATTCTGTCTATATGTGCATTACCATTAGTTTCCATGCAAACTAAAATTAATTAAGAATAATCGAGGAGTGGCATTCCTTTTTAACTTGATTATATTGAGAGAATTTTCTTACAAACATGGAACATCTATTTTCTACAGAAACTTCAATCAAGGGTCTTGTTCTTGTGATGGTAAATGTTTTTGATTCAGAATCTGATGTGTATAACGTATTTTATGTCATCTCGTTTTAACGTGATTTTGCCACTGAGATCTACATTATTGGATTGTATTGTTTCGCACAATTTACCCTTATTCCACTCTAACAAACGCCAAACGTGTAGCTTTTCTTTTGAGAAATGGTTTATTTTCGTTCCTGAATTTTATGTAATTATATTAAATTAAATCAGTAATTAAATGCATACTTTTAAAACTCATATTTATGGCTTCATTTTAAAGTAATTTAATGATTAATGAAGTAAAATTCTTGATCATTAGAGACCCACGGAACATGAAAGGGGAGGGGACGGCCAAAAATATCCCGCGAAATGTCTGAAGCGGGCCCTGCTCGCGGGCCTCACAAAAACCCTTCGCGGGCCGTAGTTGTCACCACTGCACTAATTGTGAGTCAAAGAGGTTCTCGTGTATGACAAAATCGATGAGGACTTTTAATTTAAACTCGGTACTGAGGGTTCCTCTGAAATCTTCTACTGAATCGTATATTATTCAATTTTTATGGATGGATGATGTTCATCATCGCCAAGAAATAAGAAATTTAATATGCATTAAAAACTAAATGAGATGCATTTATATTTGGGGCGGGGAATACTACAAATAGAGCGTTGATGGTTTGATAATGAATCAATTCCTTTCTCCCATTCTCCCTCTCTCTCTCTTCCTTTTTCCTATTCTCCCTCTCTCTCTCTCCCTTTCTCCCATTTCCTTTCCCTCTCTTTTTATTCCCCTCATTCTCTATATTATATCTCTCTCTTCCTCCCATTCTCTCTCCCTCTCTCTATACCCTCATCCCATTCTCTCTCTTCCTTCATCCCATTCTCTCTGCCTCTCTCTATACCCACCTTCCATTCTCTCTCCCTTCCTCCCATTCTCTCTCTCTCTCTCTCTTCTTTCCCCCATTATCCCTCCTTCTCTCTCTCTTTCTTCCTCCCATCTCTCTTCCTTCCCCTAACTAGTCTTTTAATATTTGAAACTGAAGAAATAGCTTGTTATACCATCTCTTATTTACATGGATAATTAACTGACCATGAATTCATTTCAATGTCGTAGGCTTACGATATTGAGTTTGGCCGCCATAGAAAGGAAAACTTTTTCATTAAAAAAATTCAAAATTATGTAGTTTAAAGAAAAATTTTGGAAAAATTCGATCCGTATTTGAAACTTTATCGTAGGAAAATGAAACTTCACAATTTTTTTCGTCCTTTAGTTTACGTCCTGACGTTGTACGATGACTTTTAGTAATTTTAATGTAAAAATGAAAAATAGACTACACTCATCTCCATGTTTTTAAATGGGAAAAATGAAAACAGAAAATATTAAAAAATAAACAAATTGGCCAAATAAATCTGTTTATAAACCATTCTACCTCCGTAAACTCTTTATTGTGGTTACGATGACACAATCCACTTGTCTCTACGTTATGTAGTTTTTGAGTTATAGCTACATACTTATACTTGATCGGACACAGCCTCAGGCACTAATTATTATTTTTAGCCTACATTCCAGAATGGAAATATGCTTATAGTCTTGTCGTTGTGTCTGTCTGTCTGTCCGTCTGTCTGTCTATCTGTCAGTCCCCCTATTAACTTTTGCAACATAACACCGATTTTCATGACACTTGGTGGAAATCTCCTGCTACTGGATCCGAGCTCCCGAGGATAGATTTTGTTGCGAACATTGAAAGTCCCGGGATCGATTCGACGATCGATTCCAGGAATTATACTTCCCATTTGATTTACATGAAAAATCTGAAAACCATCGTGCAGGGGAATTTTCTCTTACACATTAAAGTATCGTAGAATCGTAATATCGGTGCGAGACTTGTACTTTTCTCTGAGGAAAAGAATGGAGATTGTAATTTTTATCGTAGAAGTTTGCTTATCGATTGTATTTCCTCGAATTTTACGTAAATACTAGCGTTTTTGCAGTTTTATCATTACGAGAGTGTTGCCATAGCGTAATATTTTATAACGCTAAATTATGAAATTTGGAATCACAAAGAGCAGCATATCCGCAGTGATTTTAAAGCTGTTAAAGCCAATATATGTAAGTATAAAATAAATGATTAAATGGAAAGTAGGCATCATAAGTTCCGTTTGGATCATCTTGTTGTATATAGTATGATAAATTCGATTATATATAAGCAACAAATGCTTGTCTTGAAATTTAGCGATTAATGACTTCATCATCCTTCCAAAATTGTGTTAATAAATTTTTCCTGTATTAAATGCCGTATAAATTAGACTCGCTGCAAAACTCCTTTGAAATATCATTAAAGAATAACTTTCCATAATTCCAATAACCGTAATCTTTCAGTATAAATGCAACTCGTAATGAACTGTAAGTTTAAAATCACATCTTAATGAAACATTTCTTCGTCCAAAAAAGTGTTTATTGGGCATCATTTGTGGTTTCCCTTCTCCCTTTTACGAAATGAGGTTTGGAGGAAATTTTAGAGGCCCCCTTTCCCTATAATAAGCAATAATGAAATTATGGATACTTGGAAAGAAAAACGCTAAAGTTTAGGCATTCGCTCAGGCAAAAATTAATCTTACGTAATGCGGTGATTTTTTTAGGATTATTCCCGAGCGCCCGTCATAAATTCTTTAACGCGATAAGACTACCAGTCTCATATTACGACAGAAATATAAACGACCAAAAATATAAAAAACGAAACTTTCGGGAGAGACGCTCTTTAGAGAAAATTTAAAAAAAATTAAATCCACCATTTTCATATTCCCTCGCTTCCTCTGCCGACTTATCGAATTACCGCGGGAATCCGAAATTGTTCCGAAGATGTAATGGCAGGAGCAGCAGGGGCTCCCGGAGTGGGTCGAATGGGAGAGGGGCGGGAGGGGGGCGAGATTTTTGGGTATTCGAAGGGAAGGTATCGGGAGGGAAATATAAGGGAACTGACAAGTGCGATGAAGGCTGGGGACGAAACCAAGAGCTTCCTCAAGCGTAAAATGGCTCCTCTCCCCGTCTGAACATTCATCATTATGTCATCCCGTCGGCGAATCTTTTATTTTCTACGCAAAAAAAGGACCCCGAGGAGGGAGGATGAGAGTGGATGTGAAGGGGGAGGGAGAGAGAAAGATGGAGGTGGGAGGGGAGGGGGAGAATAGGAAAGAAAGAGGTTGGCACATGAAGAGGGGCGATTCTGAATTTTGGGATGGGGACGATAATTCTCGTCCTTACTAATTTCACACCAATTTTTTCTCCCTTCGATAAAAAAGGGCATTTTTTCTCTACTTAAATGGTTCTTTTAACAACTTTTTTCATCTTCCTCTTCTCTTCTCTTCCCCCCTACTCATATAAAGAGTTGGGGAAATGATTATCGTTGCTAGTATTTTTGAAATGCTTTTTTTTACTTAGTGACGACAGGTTTTACTTTTTTATCCTCTCTTTCTGGTATACTTTTTTAACATATTTTTTTGCGCCACGTAAATTTCAACTCGGACATATTTGCGTCGTCCCGATAAATTCGACGTTTTAATCCCACGGATGAGTTGAACGACTGTTTTCCCCGCTTGTTCCAACTCGTATGAATCGCTATGAGACGGAATTTGAAGAGGGTATTAGGCATTATCTGTCGGATCGAATGAGACGATTACTCCGGTTCAATTCTTTGCAGACGACGTGATGGAATGTTATGTACTCTAGGTGAGTCGCTGCATCGGTTTTCTAATAAATGAATGGTGTACCGTGAGATTGTACGATTGTCGGCGATAAATTATTTGCGAAAAATATATTAATTCGTGATATAGGGCGATGAAAATTCAAATGCTAATGACTTCATCTAATTTGGATATTGTGCCAACGTCTATGAGTGATGGGAATATCTCTAAAGACGTGAAATTTGCGCGTTAGCGATTTCTTCTCTCTCTCTCTCTCTGTCAGTCTTATGTTTTAATTTCTCGCCGATGGCAAATTTTCAAACTCTCACCCATACAGTTTCCGAAGTCCTGTTTCTCCAGAGAATTTTCTATTTTGACACGCTTTCGTCTGGATGCGCTTAATCCCATGATGCATTTCGTTAAGACTGGGATAATGCATAACGCGCCCAGGGTGAACCTACAAGTTTCTCTGTCTCTCTCTCTAACTTTAACGAGAAAGCGCATGCGACATAGCGTCGCCACTTCTCGGCTCAAACTGCGCTCATCTTCGTTAAGTGGAATGAAGGTCACTTGAGATGGGATTAATCACCTGCTTAAGCCCAAATAATAGATCATCCGCGAGTATGAGGCTTTATGCCGAATAAAGAAACTTAATTGGTTCGTTGTAATATGAGCTCGATTTACAAAATTAATTCTTAATGGAGTTAAGAAGTGTGTTAAATATATGTAAGTTTAAAGCTCCTGCAGCTATAATTACCCGTGTGAAAGTTTTATGAAATATTTTTTCGTACCGAACAACCAAACTATACTATATAACAGGGGTGGCTAAACTTACTTACCTTCGGAGACGCATACGATAATCTTCAGAAATTCTAGAGCCGCATTCTGCGCTCATAAATTTAAGAACTGTAAAACATAACCAGTATCTGAAGCATTTAAAATATAATGCATGTGCATTAGACATAACCGTCATTGTGTTCTGTAGTGAAAAGCGTTGACACGCCTCTGAATGGAAATTCAAAAAATCCGCGTACTAAGTAGAAAGAGCCGCATGCGGTTTGCGAGCCGCGATTTGGCCACCCCTGCCAATTAGTAAAGTTAAAATTTTATTAGCATGTTTTTAATTTCGTAATATATAATTCATTCTAATCAATGAAATATTTAGCAAAAGATTGAATTCATATGTTGAAATGAATATGAATATGGAAGTAATTAATTCCAAATGCTTCAATATGCCGCATCATTAAAATATTAAAATAATCACGTAAAATATGTGAGTGTTCGAGGTTTAATTCGAGAACTTGCGGTCAAAAGTTCAATGGCGGGTAGTGGTGTAAATACTGTGAAGTCTCTTTATTCCACACTTTATGAGTAACTGCAGAAGATAATAGACCGAAATTTGAAAGGAATCATTTAAAAAGATTCTTATCGACAAAACACTTTCACGACATCGTTATCAATTCCTAAAATCAACGATTTTGGGTTGAACGAAAGATGGCATCATGGCTTTAAAAAAATTGACCCATCGGCTGCAATAGGCTAAGGGTTAAGGGAAAGTTTATCCGAAACTATTCCCAGGCGAAACTTTTGAAACCTCGCACTACTGAAACGTGTATCAAATACGGCGTGCAACACATATCCGTACCTGTGCACGGAAAGAATCGAAAAAAGAGCGTCCATTTGCAGATGGATGTAGCCTCGAAGACGATAAAAACGGGGAGCGGATGCGAAACCAAAGTGAATCTGCGAGAGAGAAGAAGAGAGAGAAGCTATTTTTGGCGGCGAAGGATAGGGAGAGGCATTGCGGTGAGCGGGTGGGGAGGGGAAGGGAGAGGTGAGAGGGAGAGGTGAGAGGGAGGCGGGAGAGAGGGAGGTGGAGGTGAGAGGGCACTAAGGGAGGAGACCCTTCTCCAAGGGTGCCTCGCAGGTTGGGTTTATCCCTCCTATATCTTTCGCGTTCCCGTCCTTTCCCACCGAGATGCCCTCGTGGCCATCGTAGCTCCTGATTCGGCGATCCTCCCAAGGGATGAGCAAAGAATTTAAGCACTTCTTTTTTTTGACTACGCTGTACATTATAGTGAGAGAGGAGGAGGAAGAGAGTGGAGGGGAAGAATTGCTCGGGGCTTCGAGGGGGCTATGAAACGCGCAATTGATGGTTGTCTGGAAAAATTGTTGTGAACACATGGCCGTAAGTGGGTTTCTCGATTGATGCCAATATTTTGTTGGACTCTCAGGTGAGTCATTACACGCGTAAAAACGTCGACGGTTGAAGTTGAAATATTATTGCAACCGTTCGAGTTTAAAATATATGACGGCTCTAAAAAACAAGTTATAATCATGTTCATATACGTACAAAAGAAAAGTTTATAGGCGTATTTATGTATATAAAAACATTGTTCAATAGCATTTTATCATATCGTAACTCAAATTTGTTGCAATTTTTTACTCAATCGTATAAAGTTTTGTTTTGAGTTAAAACTTTGTTTACTATCTTTTATTTGAAAATATAACTTGTTATTAGATTAGGAGAATAGTTACTTCTGTAAGTTCAAATGATATAAACACTCTTTTTCCAGGTAGTTTTCTTCATTACTGTTATTTGGTTTAAGATTTTAATAATTCAAAATCTTATTTACTTTCCACAAGTGTTTGAATGAAGCTATTTCTATAATGTGGATAATAGAACTTTCCATAATTCATTTTACGATTTAAATGTGGTTCTCGCATATACTGGGAAAACACCTAGGAATTCCTGGCAATTCTTGACCATCTTTTCTTTTTCCTAATCTCCTTTTTTTCATTCGTAAGTATAACAAAATAGTCTCGATTCTTACACCATTCTAATTAATCAAAAACTTAATTTTGTATTATCCTCTCCCAAACCTTACGGGCGTCTCAGAAATCTTGACTCTCAATTTATCGACGGGTTAATAGAAGATTCTTTTGGGATATTTTAAAGGCGTTCCGATGAAAAAACCTTCAGCTTGTCTCGATTTAATGATTATAAAACATTTTTTTATTCGAATGCACTTTTTCCTCGTCATACGTGTATACATGTATATATAAATAACTACAGAATGAGGGGGATTTTCATCCCTTCTTGGCGTTCCCATTTGGCCTGCTTCCGATCCTTTTGGAGATGGGTCCACGAGTGTAAATCGGATTACTTTCTATCCCTTATATATCAATTAGGAAAGCGTCTCCCTCCCCACCACTCCTTTAACTCGTTTCACTTTAATTTGCTCCGCAGCAGCTAGGAGCGCTGGTGTACGCTTTTTCCCACCCATTCCACTTTCCTCCTGTTCTACCCCGACCCGAATCATCTCCTCCTCATCATCCTCGCCATCCTCCTGCGAAGGGAATCCTCGAATTATTTCCGATTCATTTGTTTCGGCGCCTCCTCCGCCTCCGACGATTAAGGGAGAGCTATGATTTATCCTCCGGCCAGAAACTGCCGTGAGAAATGACAAGAGGCGGCGGAGTAGGGACGGGGAGGAGGAGGAGGAGGAGGAAAGAGGCTAATGGTTGCTGGGAGGAGAAAATCCTTGCTCGTCTGGAATAGAAGTCCGATGAACCGAGTAACCGAGTGTGTTTTGTGTTTCGAAAGTAGTTATTGCCGAACTTTTGATCCAAGCTTATATTACAGCCCACGGATTTAAAGTTTTTTTTTAAATTGGCACGTTTAAAACATCTTCAAGGCTTTTTCACATCCGGTGATTTTTAATGAATGAGTAAAAAGATCATCATTATTAGTTTTGAAAGCTTTGAGACTTAAAATTTTGAGAATATTAACTAAAGGCATAGGCAATATGGGTGTCTCTATATTATTATATATTAGTTAATAAATCTTGTATCAGACTGTGCTTTTCTCAGTTGATCTCATATTATTGATTGTCCTTAATATAACCGCAATGTATTACTCAATATCTCTTCTGATTGTTAACCATAAATTTTACCCCCTTGACGGAGCCAAGTGTTCTCCAGCATCTGGTCAGTGTGCACATTATAACTTTGAGTAATATTAAAGAAAAAATAGCAGCGTTATTACAATCAGTAATCTCATAATGTGTACCAAGGAGAATTATACAATTTCTTTTTCGTGGTAATATATCAAAATTCAATTCCATTCTCTTTCATTGAATTAATTTTTGAATGCCAACGATCCATTCTACAATTTTTTATCCTGATAATTATTAAGTAAACAAGAATTGTTCAAAAAGAAATAAAATGTAACGATTATTACATCTTAATTTTCATGTAAAACATACTATATTAATCTATATATGTTTCACAACTGCGTCAATCAATTTTTTTGCTCAAACGTTAAAACATGTTCGTATAATCGTGCTCAATAAAGTGACGCGCTTAACTTTTTGCAGCATAACAACGGATAACTAAGCGATGCGGTTTTTTTCGTCCAAATGATGATTAAATGCAAATTAGCTTAAACCGGAGGAAAAGCAAGAGTAAGAAGTTCCTATAGAGTCACCTTGAGAATGGATAGGACCGAGTCGCTATGAGATGCCTTAGGTGCGGAATAAAGGTGAATATGAGGAAGGAGCAGAGAGAGAGAGAGGGAGGTTTGGGGGGAGGGGGGCGGTTGTAGAGGCCCAACTTCCTTCGTGGGCACCAAACCCCTTTCTGCTCCCAAGACCCAACCCATTGTCCCTCGGGAGGCTGGAGCCTGATGCAGGATTCTGCCTCGGGGGCGGGAAAGAGAGGGGGCGGAGACTGCGTTTGTGGTCCGGGGCAGGAGACAGGATACGCTTCTTCTTTCTCCGGGGACGACCTGCGGAAATGGGAGAGAGAGAGAGCGAGTGAGCGGGAGAGGGAGAATTAGAGAGAAGGGAAAAAGGAACAAGACGCTTGCAAACACTCTACTCCTAACGTTTCGCGGTTGCCCGAGTCGTGTCTTACCTTTTTGCATCGGATGAATGAGGAGACGCTTTAAAAGTAAACATACCCATAGCGACCAAATGGAGCTAACACCTAAACAGAGAGTGGGCTGCATGTTTGGCTTTTGTTTATACGAGATCCTTCTTATATTGTTGTTTCATTTTTTAGCGGAAAGAGATTAAATGCACCTCTCGCGGAAATTTCATTCTGAAATGCCTATAAGATATTTATCGATGATATTTCGAGTTCCGTGTCAAACTCTTTTCGACGAATCTCACGACTTCATTGCAATATTTAAAATTCACGTTGAAGTTGGATGTTTTAATATGATGGTGTAAGACGTTTTATTTCGTACCTATTTGTATTTTATTAGTTGTTGAGGTAAATTCTAATTACTGCAAACTTTTATTATTTTGCATATGCTTACTTTCCCTTCAAAAAGTCCTAAAAATCAATGGGCATGGAAACCTGTCCGGCTCCAAACGTTAGAATCGCATTTTCGAATCCTGTTTTGCCTTTGTTGGCGTTATTGCGCTCACTCTAAAAGACGGTGACAGCTTTTAATGAACTAGTTGAAATAAAAACAAAAGTTAGGGTTAAGCAAAAATTTAAAAATATTACATTTGTAAATTCTCTATTTCCATATGGCTATCTATTCTTCTAATCTTTAAAAAAAACTTTGGGTGAGATATTTTTTAATTATGACCAAAAGCTTCGAAAATGTTTTAATAATTTTTGCACTAAAATTAGTACAAATAGGAATTTTTGCTCATAAGAAGCAACAGAATCGGGAAGAGTGTTTGTAAAAATGAGAAAAGTTGTCGCAATTTTATATGTAAGAAAACATACGCATTTGTTTTTGCGAAAACTCCCTGATTTAATCTGAATCAATCAATAAAAATTTGATAGTGACAAACGAGATGATCCAAACGGAACTTGTGATGCCTACTTTTCATTTAATAATTTATTTTATACTTACGTATATTGCCTTTAATAGCTTTAAAATCACTGCGGATATGTTGCTCTATGTGATTCCAAATTTCATAATTTAACGTTCTAAAATATTACGTACACATTCGAACGGAATATTAAATTGATCACGCGTATTTGTGCTGCAAAATAACGCGCGTATATGTATTAGAATATACCGAATCCGAGTCCAACAACAACACTCTCATAATGAGTGATAAAACTGCTAAAACGCTGGTATTTACGTAAAATCCGAGGAAATACAATCGATATGCAAACTTCTACGATAAAAATTACAATCTCCATTCCTTTCCTCAGAAAAAGTACAAATCTCGCATCGATATTACGATTCTACGATACTTTAATGTGCAAGAGCAAATTCCCCTGCACGATGGTTTTCAGATTTTTCATGCAAATCAAATGGGAAGGATTATTCCTGGAATCGATCCCGGGACTTTCAATATTCGCAACAAAGACTATCCTCGGGACCTCGGATCCAGTAGCAGGAGATTTCCACCAAGCGTCATAAAAATCGGTGTTATGTTGCAAAAGTTAATAGGGGGACTGACAGATAGACAGACAGACGGACAGACAGACAGACACAACGACAAAACTATAAGCAAATTTCTATTCTGGAATGAAGGCTAAAAATAAGTGGGACAGAAATAGATATGTCTAAATAACGTTAAGTAAACTTCAAGGCCGCATAAGGGCGATTAATGAAATAAATGCTATAATATCCTTGAATTAGTAACGATTTCAGTAGAGAAAGTTGGTCAGTATAACACTACTACCAACTGCAGTTGGCTTTCAGTCACTGTTGAAACAGGTTTTACCCCTGACGATGCCCACCTTGTGGGCGAAATGCATTGGGTTTTGTAGCCCTCTAGTTGTTTTGGCTAAAGGAGTATTTCACCTTTGTCAGTATAACACTGTCAAAATAAATACGGCTGGTCACTTAATATATAAGAAAATCTATTTTATCATTGTTAAAATTATACATTTGGAATACGCTTTCACAAGAATTTCTGCGCCAAAGAGCGATAAAAATTCATTCAAAAAAATCAAATCAAACACTATTTTATTTCATTCCACAGTAAAATTTTATGCCTTGCTAGTATATAACAGTACGGAGATAGAGACAGTATGAAACAGAGAAGGTCTAAATGTCCCGAAAGATGGTATAAATGTAGATCTTGGTAACGACTTTTCACTTAATTACAAAAGACAACATAATTCAGTCTACAAAATCACTATATTAATATCAATGTAAATTTTTGTATTGCAAAGTGGAAATTGTCGTGCTTGGTGTTAAATACACACATTTAAATAGATCGCGTACGTCGTATGTTTTATTCCTTCTTCACATATAACGTAACAGCAAAATTTAATAATATGTACATAAAGAAGAGAGCAACAATATGGGAAGTAAGGAGGTAGAGAAAATCAAACCTTAAATGTATAAAAATGAAAAAGAAGAAAAAAGCGTGAAATATATAAATGGAATGTTTATGACAAATTAGGAGGGAGGGAAAGGAGGGTATTAGGGGGCGTGCGTTTAAGGGAGGGAGCGATAGGTAGAGAGAGAGAGAGAGAGATGAAGGATAAGAGGTGGGAAAGCAGGGTGCGAGTGGGTGGGAACCTTAGGAGACGGGGAAGCGCCCGGAGAGTTGGTCTCGAAAGCCTTTGGGCGGAATATGAAGGGTTGGCGCGCTGCGGGGGCCAAAAACTGACTGGAAACTTGCCAGTCTGTATATCCTCCTCCACAATCTCTACCTCTTTCATTCACCAAACCCCACGCCGCCTCCTTCCCCCCGAATCCGACACTCGGTTTCCACACAGTCCCTCTCCCCTCCCCCTCTTCCCTGTCTACCTCTTCCCTCCCTCCCTCGCCCCTCCATCCCTTATTCCCTCTTCCTTCTCTCTCTTTTCCCTCTCCCTCTTCCCTCTCTTCCTGTCCCCTCCATCTCTCTCTCCCTGTTCCCTCTCTCCCTCTTCACTCTCTCCCCTCCATCTCTCTTTCCCTATTCCCTCTTTCCCTTCTCTCTCTTCCCTCTCTCTCTCTTCCCTCCTCCCCTCCTCCCGTCTCCGACCACCCTTCCCTCTCTCCCTCTTCCCTTCTCCCTCTTCCTCTTCCCTCTCTCCCTCTTCCCACTCTCCCTCTTCCCTCTCACCCTCATCCCTCTCTCCCTCTTCCCTCTCTCCCTCTTCCCTCTCTCCCTCTTCCCTCTCTCCCTCCTCCTTCCCTCTCTCCCTCTTCCCTCTCTCCCTCTCTCCCTTTTTCCTCTCTCCCTTTTTCATCCCTCTCCCTCTCTTCCCTCTCTCCCTCTCCCATTCTTGCCTCCTCCCTTCCCTCACCCGCGGGCGGCCGCTTCTCCTACTCTCTCTTCCCCTCTCACCCTTCCTCACTCCACCTATAAAGAACCCATAGAGTCGGGCGCTCTCGATATCTGATGCGAGGCAAGTCGAAACATTGAAATCCTTGGCATGCACGCATCGATACGCGTCTTAAGCTAGGAAATATTCCTTGCAGAAAATGACAATAAATCGATATCCATTATGCTCTCTCTTTCTCTCTGTATAAGCTTTTGTAGCATGGCTTCCATACATGTTTTCTTTTGAATCGATACATTGAATAGAGGAAAAGAAGATGAAGTCATTTTCTAAGAAGTGCTTCGGCCGAGCTCAGAATTAACTTTTACTTCCCTGCTTCGCACCTCGGAAATAATCCGAGATTTTGCAACCACCGAAGCGTTCACGTTTTCGATCAGCGCGACAGTCCAATGAAGAGACTTGAGGTTCACGCGCAATTATGCGTCCGTAAAGGACGTAACGTTGGATTTTGTACTTACACCCACATCACTAAATACCATTTTAAGTTGGCGTTTTCCGAACATTCACAATCTCTAAATATCAGTTTAAATTAACGTTTTTCGGGCATACAAAATTGCCATGTAATATGCAGAAGACGTCTTCGTAAACAGAGAATTAAATTGTCATTCAGGTGTTTTTTTAATGAGTTGGCGATTCGCGTGCGGACATAAAATTTCAAGGGGTTCACGAACGAACATAAATCCCTTTCGACGCCGAAGCGAAAATGGGAAACTGCGCCTTGATTTCAAGTAAATCACTTGATTGCAAAGAAACTTCGCTTCATAAGTTATTTATCCGCACGCTTCACCTCCTATCTCCTTCTACATTCCCTCCTTTCTCACATGTTTCCCTTTCTCCCCCATTTCTTGAAATCTCCGATTCCGAACCGAAAGCTGGGACAAACTTCGTCAGTTTGACGTCTAACCCTCGCCACGGCTCCCTCGGCCGACCCTCTCCGCATTCTTTCCGTTTCTTCTTACACTCCGATCTCTCCAGCCCCCCTCCCTCCCCATCCTTCCTCCTCCGCTCCCACTCGCTGCCCCTAGGGGCTGTCCTTCCAATTCCGCCTTCCGCTTCCACCAACCACTCCCCTTTCCTTCCCCTCTCTCCTTCCAATCTCTTCCGTATCCGACCCACCTCCCCCCTACCTCTCTCCCCCCAACTCTCTCCCACTCGCGCACATTCTCTCACTCTCTCTCTCTTTCTTTCTCTCTTTCTCTCTCTCTTCCTCTGGTGTTCCAGAGCACCAGGCCGCACAGGGTGAATGCCATTATGAGAGAGAAAGGGAGAGAGCAAGGAGTGGGGTTTGGGTGAAAAGCTTCTGAGAGAGAGAGAGCTGTGTGTGAGAGTTAACAAAAAGATAGTGGAGAGAGAGAAAAGGAGTTTTACGTAAGAGAGATGAGGACAAAAGCGCCAAAGCGAGGAGAAGAGATAAACGGGTAGAATTTAGGGGAATAGAGTATAAAGGAAAAGGAGACGATCAGTTTATGAGGCAACGGAGGAGTTAAACAGACGTGGGGAAAGGAGAATGGAGAACTAAAAGAGAAGTCCGAAGTATATAAGCGTATGACTGATGGAAAATCAAAGGAAGAGTTGGGATGAAGAAGCAGGAGATGAGCGGAAAAGGAAGAGAAAAGCGGATGAGGAGTATGATGCAGGAAGAGGAAATGGACAGGAAATGACGAAGAGGAGGGAGAGGGAAGGAAGAAGGTGAAGGAGAAAGGTCTATTCGATAGAGAAAGAGAGAAGAGGTTTACGAGGTGGGAGAGAGAGGCTTTGGGAGATAGGAAGAGAGAGGCCCAAGGGAGAGTGAGAGAGGGTTGGGTTTGCCGTGGGTGTAGCTGGATGAGTGGATGAATGCTCGGGGAGGAAATTGAAAGGGGAAGGAAGCGAAAAGAGAGGAAATCTTTTTTTTTCGAGGAGTGGAGAGAAAGTGGGCGGGAGAAAGGGAAGAGAGTAAATTCCTCGGTGAAAGGGAAAAGAGAATGTGTATGTGAATAAATGTGCGAATGTTGGAGGAGGCGAGAGAGAGAGAGAGAGAGAGAGACATCTGTGAGAAAAGGGGGAAGCAGAGAGCGATTGACGCATCGGTTGATTGGGGCCAAGTTTTGTAAGGTCTTGTCTCGCGAGAGAGAGGGAGAGAGAGTATTTGAGAGTTCTGCGAGGTTCTGGATCTGACGAATCGACGTCGTAATGAGGTTATTTTGTGTATTTAATAGTCTCTAGAAGCAAAACGAGCTAAACAGCACGTTAAAGAAATTTTCACGAGAGTTTAAAAAAAGACTGGGTAAAATGTAAAGAGCACGTAAATAGTGAAATTTGTCTCCCTTCCGGAAAGTAATTGACAGTTTTAATTTAACTCAATATTATTGGAAAGGAGATATAACACTATTCACTAAGAATTTTGTATCGACGTTCTATCAAATTCAGAAACCCGCCTAGCAAAATTCAAAAGGGGAAAATGGAATTCTTTCATCGATCTTAATAAAGAAATATTCTGCCGACTAAAGCTCAATAGTAATGTGTACTATTCCAATTTATAAATTTTTAGGATTAATATTTGCTGAAGTTAAAGTGAAAAAAATAAAGAAGGAATACAATAAGTTCTCACTTTATGTCGTAGATGCCTTCCATGAAAATACTAAGTTAAATGTAACGATGAAAATTGAAACATTTTTTCTCATTGAAATAATAATATACATTGAGGAGACATTTTTACGTTATTTTTTATTGATTATTTACGGAAAAAAATATTTAATAATTACCAAAAATATACCTACTGCTTATACTGCTAATATTAGCTGAATAAATGGATAACAATCGTAAATAAATGCCTCCCGCTATTAAGTAATTGCTGGTGATTTTCCTACCATTCAAAACGTGACTTGACTTAAACAATATACGAATCGTGTAGGTTTTTGTCTTATTTCTGCAAACCAGAATAAATTGCATTCTTTGCTTATAGTGTAAAAAAGTCGAAATAACAAGTTTTCCATTGTACATACACACTTTACGGAGTCTAAAATGATCAATGACTTTGACCCTTGAGATTTTCTTAAGACATATAAAATTAGAGGATTAGAGGAAATATAAATGCAAAAAAATCTGTAAACCCTTAAAAATTAATATTATTAAAAGAGTTTAGAGACTGCCTTCTTCTCCAATCAAGAATCTGAATATGAAGCTGGTCCTCGAAGAGGTTTAACCTCCGCAATACCAAAAGAAGGCACTTTGTGCCCACCGTTTCTTAATTATCAATTTTTCGTCTTGTTACAATGCGAATACAAATGCTGTAAAAATTTTATATTATCACTTTTACTTTTTATTGTGTTTGTATTTTATTTAAAATACACGGCAACTACGAAACCTGATGATGGACACAAAGTACCTCCACCCTCCCGCCCTTAATAAGGATCGTTGACACTTGGATGTAATCATCTCCAGGTCAATAAAATAAAGAAAACAAGGTAAACAAGACGAAATTAATATGCACCTGTTATCAGCGTTATGTCTGCAGCACAGTTGAAAAACAATCATCTGCGAAAATTCCGCCCATCTCTAGAGATATGATAATTGCTATAACTTTCTTAACAACTAATCAATAGCATAAAAATGACAGTTTTTTAACTTTTTATTTTTATTTTATTTTAAATAATCACTTTAAAGCGATTGATTTTATATGTTTTCAGTGGTATTACCTGTGATTAACAGTACCTTGGTTTTGTAATGGTCAATTACATTCATAACTGTGAGAAAGTTGCGTCGAGACAAGGCTATATATTATATATATTTTGCATTTCCTGACACAATAGTCTTAAAGCTAGGCTCTAAATGCGACCCAAAGAAAGTTGGCTCCCTCATTACAGTAAGTTGGAAAAGACGGAAATGGAGTGACATAGGGAGAAGAAACAACGATAAAAATTTAATATTCAGGAATAATATGATAGTTTAATATTACTATAATTAATATAAGTGATGTGAATAAGTTTTAACGTAAGATTCAGGCGTATTATTGAGACATATATGCTCCTCAAGAGTATATTTTTAAGACTCTAACTCGGAATTCATCTCTGTCTTCGGTAATAAAAGAATATTGTTATAGCGCTCCGAAAGACGTAGTTTTAGAGCAACTGATCCTCTTTAATAAGAAATCCATAGGTAAGAAAATGTTATTTATGACCTCAGTGCGCTAGTGCCAGCAAAAAAATTAAAACTCTCTAATATAGACGAAGGTAGGTGTAAAAGCAATTCATAGAAACAGATAGGGAGTTTCGCATTTTTAAGGGTTAACGCGTGCTCTCATGTGACAAACAGCAAGGTAATTGGGTGCGGATCCTAAATAAGGCGCCTCTGTAATAAGATGGATTACATATTCTTTTATATTTATAACATTTAGCTGCCATACGTAGGCCGGCGTTTCTTATTGACAGATAAAAATGGTAAAAACATATCAAGAAGTATAAAATTTAAAAAAGCTACACTAATTCACAAAAAAATGTTTATTTAATTAGAAAAAAGAAACAAAAATAACAAATAACAATAAAAAATAGAAAAACAAAATTAAATCACAGCATTATAATTCTGAACATATCGAAAATAAATAATAAATTTATATTGTACTTAGCACATATTTATTTCCTAACAGATTGTAACTATTCTTGCTTTTGGTGATGCAAAATCTCGTATTAAAACATTATAATTTAGAGATTTTGCTATTTCATGTTCAATCGAAATTGATGCTAAATTTGTCAATCTTTCTTGGTTTATGGTAGACCTTAAATATGATTTTATTATTTTCAACTTACAAAAACTACGCTCACATGATTCAACAGTCACGGGTAGTGTGAGGAAATATCTATATTTGGATAAGCATCTTGAAGACCATAAGAATGAATTAATTGTAATAAATCAAATGAAGAAACCGACACTAAATTTTCTAATAACGAATCTGACTGAAATTTAAAACTATATCTCTAAATAAATTCCGCAGCATAGAAATCTTCTGCATATTTTAGTTCAAGATCTGCTGCAGATTCTTTTAGTTGTTCCACAGACATGGTAGATAAGGAATTGCCAGTCATAAGATCAAAATCCGAAGATACTTCAGTCATGGATTCGAATTAGAGTCCTGCATACCTGCAGTTTACCCGACCCGGCCCGCGGGTACCTGCAGCGAAAGTTGCGGGTCGGGTAGGGTATAGAGTGCTTCCATGCGGGCACGGGTCGGGTTCGGACACAAAAGGCACCGGTGCGAGTAAAGAGCGGATACTAAAACTAGTTTTAATTCCAATTCAATTTTCCTCGCCAATGTAGGCACTGGAACTTTTCACACGCCTTTTACTGCTAGTAAAGCCCACCCTCGCGGTCAGAAGTAGAGTTATATAGGGAGATACAAATATGCAATTTATGCAGGTCGGCAGATCGCAGGCTTTGTGTATTATGTGTCAAGAAAAGTGTCTGACGAAAAAACGATTCCTTTTATTAAATAAATTGATACAAATTTGCAATTGACAAACGATTGTCGATTACTTGCTTTAATTCAGAAGAGTAGAAAATTTGTGAGATATTTTTTAAAACCAGGCTTACAAGGTGCGCTGAAATCTACATTGAAAGGAGACGTCAAGAAACGTTGGAATTCAATTCTTCGTATGATCTCTTCAACACTTGAAAATTAGGAGGTTATTTACAATATTTTAATTAAAAAAACGATGAGTTATATGATACGTGAGGTTGGAAATAAAGATTTATTAGATTTAGTAGAATACCTCAATCCATTCCAGAAAGCATTAATTGAATTGGAAGGAGAAAAATATCCAACAATATTTTTGGTTTACTTGTGGCATTTGAAAATAAACGATCATTTAGAAATAGGTTCAACAGAATGTAACATCATGAAACTTTTAAAAACTTTAGGTAAAACTTATTATGATGACATTAAAAAGGAGAAGGGATATGAAATCTAATCCGTGACACCAAATCCGTGTACGCTTCTAGAGCAACCGATGAAAAGGTATAAAATGTCAGACACCTTAGTTCTGTTTATCGATACAGACACGGTAAATGATCACATTTCTCCAGACGAATTGACTGCATATATTGACTTAAAACTATCTGATGACATTACTAATAATTTTGATTTGATGAAATGGTGGGATAAGCAGAAGAATTGTTTGCCAAATTAAAGTATTTTAGCGAATCGTATTTTTGCAATATCAGCAACCAGTGCTCCATCATTTGATTGGCGGGACATGTTGTTAATGAAAGAAGAAACAGTTTAGATCCCGCAAACGTGGATCATGTCCTATTTTTAAATAGTCATTTTAAATCTCAGGGTATATACTGTGAATTAATGTTTCCTTTTTTCAATTAAATTATTTTGTAAAATTTGTGATTTTCGTAAAAATAAATTGTAGATACTTTAAATACATTTTTTCCATCTTAAAAATGAATGTTAATGTACAATTTCGTTTCAATTTAATTTACACAAAATAAATGACTGACTCAGAAATAATATTTTTATTTTTTCACGATTTCTTGCTACGGATTAGTGTCTCGAGGACCAGACAGTTAAAAAATATGGGTCGGGTCGGACAAGTAGGCCTTCTGTGCGGGTGCGAGCCTGCGGGTACGGATCGGGTGCGGGTTAATATTCTGCGGGTACGGGTCTTGTACTGGTGAGTAGTCTGCGGGTACGGGTTAGTAGTCTGCGGGTACGGGTCGGGTACGGGTGGAAAATATCATACCTGTGCGGGGCTCTAATTCGAATCGCCACTGTATTTGAATAAAATTGCTTCCGAAGACATTGTTGCACTCTCTTACGAATTCTTTATAAGTCAGTTAGTACCCTTTATCTTCAGATTTCTCTGATGCCATGCGTTTTACTTTTCGCTTCCTTCTTTCTGCAAACTTGGCTTCGATTTCCATCTACTCAGCTGTATTTTTGGCTTTTTCAAAAATATGTTCAAGCCCTTTATTTCGAATTTCAGCTGTAGATGACATTATACCATGTAACATCTTTGCAGCTCCATCAACTGCCAAACTTTTAGTTTGCAAACAAACATTCACGCGATCAATGCAAGTAAGAATATTATACCAAAAATCTAGCAAACTAATCAATTTGTAATCGATTTGTTTAATTAAGTTTTGCACACCCGACACTGTATCAGAATTCAAATTTGAATACTGAGAAATTTCTTTCAAAATTTGGTATACTTGCTGAATTTGCTGATTAAGTGGAGTCTACCCGTTTTTTAGATGACCATCAAATTGCACCGTGTCCTTTAAAAGATGCACTTAACATTGAAATAAGTTTTTCCCATCTTGACGTCGAGTCAGAAAAGTATGTAAAAATCCTTTCTACGAGTACTACACCAAAAAATTTTATCATTGTTGGTGACGCTTGAGCGGCATGTACCCCTACAAGATTAAGGGTATGAGCTGCACATGGAACAAATTTTGCAAATTCATTTATTTTGCGTATGTATGCTTGTGCACCACGGTATTTTCCTGCCATGTTGGCGCCATTATCATAATCCGGTTCTTTGCATTCTGTAAGTTGTAATCCATCAGATGTCATTTTTTCCAGTATTTCTTTAGCAAGCCCGTGGCCGGTTTTTTCATGAGTGTCGGCAAAATCTATGAAACATTCTTCAATTAAACATTTCCAATTTTTCATTCTTACGTACCTAATGATCTCCGTAATTTGTTCCTAGTGAGGCACATCTGGTATGCATTCATACAAAATTGAATAATATTTTGCCTCTTTTTATCTGACGTTAAAAAAGGAATTGGAGACTACGGTGTACAGATTCGAATTAAAATTTAAAACTCCTGAACCGTAAATTAACCCAGAGAGCACCCACACGTCAATAAGAAATAAGGAAAATTAAAATTATACTTACAAGTTTGCAAGACGATGATGGCCTACAGGGACCTGTTGCCAAAAACTAGCCTAAAAAGAAGAAAAAGAAAACACACACGCACAAACACTCTGAAAATCTCTGGGAAACCCGCTAGATACGTATTACGGGAGCTATGCTCCCATCTTCAGTAGCTGAAGTCGTATGAATTGTTTGTGTTTGGTCTTGTGTATTTATGTGTTCCGGGTAAAAGTGAAAGGAGGGCAGAGGGATGGGGGAATTCTTAACGGTTAGCGAGTAGAGGGGTGAGTAAGGGATAGGTCCGCGGTCGTTATTCATAACCGTCTCTTTGAATTTGTTTATGAAAATACTCTCGTAAGCGTCTAGTTTCCAGTCGGTTTGTGTTGATTTTAAGAGAGACATGTTTTCGATTTTAATCGGGTGATTTTTTTCCTGTATGTGTATTGCGACGCTAGACCTGTTAAATCTATTGTGTTTGAAGTGTGCAAGGTGTTCTTTGAACCTGGTTTCTAGCTTCCGTTTAGTTTGCCCTAAGTAGACTTTCTCGCAGTCTGTGCAAGCGATTTTGTATATGCCGGATCTTTGTAGAGTCGGAATCGTGTCTTTTGGATTGTGTAGTAAGTTGGAGAGTTTGTTTTCATTCACAGGTACTGCTTTAAGGTTCTGTTTTGAGAAGATGTTTGATAAGCCGTTTGTGATGCCTGGGACGAAGGGGATTTTTACGTATTTTGGTTTTTTGGGGGGCGTGCTTGTGAGAGTAATCTGTTTTTTCAAATAAAGACTGCGCTTGTGTTTGTGTAAAATATTCGCTATCATCTGAGGGTCGTAACCATTGATTTTAGCGCATTTTTTGATATATTTTAATTCTGTGAGGAAATCAACTTTAGAAAGAGGAACCTGTAAGAGTCTATGTACCATTGAGTGTAATGGTGCTAATTTATGTGAAATATGGTGGTTGGAATCAGAGGGAATGTACGTGTCTGTGTGTGTAGGTTTGCGGTAAATCCCGAACTTGTTTTGGTTGTTTTCTCTTTTTACGAGAAGGTCAAGAAATGGCAATGTATTTTGTTTTTCAACTTCATGTGTAAATTTAATGTAAGGATATTGATCGTTTAGTTGCTGTAGAAAATCAGTTATGTTATTATTGGAGGTATCGAAAATCGCAAAAATATCGTCAACGCATCTTAGCCATAAGCGTGGGAAGTATTTGAAAGTGTTTTTGCATTGTTCCTCGAAATGTCTCCATCAAAAAAACCCTTTGAAAAATCCGTAAATGCAGAACTTTTTTCAGTTGAAAATAACAAGCATGAAAAACAAAAGAATGTATTTTTTGAAGTGCTATATATCAACCATTTTCTTGCAATTTTCACCATTTGTAAGATTTTTAAAAAATAATTCAGAACTAAAACGCCTATCATCTTCTGAAGCATGAAATGTCTTATATTCAATGTTGATTTGTTCCGGACCATGCAATCCCAAAAGACATCTTATTTTTTCAGTAACAGGTGGCCATTGAGTGGGATCATCATATTTTAATGTAATATTTTGTATTTCCACTTCCTTCAAATATGTTGCTTCTGGTGATACTGCTTTTGTTTTTCTTATCACAGATGTGCATTCTTTAGGTTCAGTTTGTTGCGATGTTAAAGCTTTTGCTTCTGATATCACAATTTTGTCTATGTCAAGTACAGTTTGTTATCATTTTAATGCATCAGTTTCTGCTATCATAACATTGGCTTCATTAGTTTCTATTATTACGGCATTACCTTCATCAATTTCTGGTATCCTGACATTAGTAGCTTCATCAGTTTCCTTTTGCTTCTGCTTCCGATTTCACAGCTGTAGAGTAACATTTTGTAATTGATTCGACAATTCACGGTCTCTTTCCATGCGTAATTTTTCTGCTTCACATTCTGCACACCTTATTTCTTTTTTGTAGGGCCCATTTTTTGTATCTGCATATTATATATGAATATAAGTTTTAACGAACTATTTGAGCTAAACCTTTATTAAAGAATGGAAACCATATTTTTTGCATTTTAAAACATTATATTTGAATAATTAAAATAATTTTAAAAAATAATATATATTTATATTGCACTAGCCACTTTAATTTGACCACAGATTAAGTATCTGTACTTTGAAATGTATATCTATTTTTAAAGGAACACACTAATAGTGCTTCACTTACGTTATTATTGTGTACTAGCTGGAGTTACCCGGCTTCGATCGGGAAAGAATTTTCTTTTAAGTAGAAAATGATTTTTATTTCTCGGGTCCCCACGCTATCTGTGCCCTCAAATTTCTCAAATGTGTTATTCGGAGAAGAGGTTCACACGGAATATTAACTACCATCTTAAGAAAGCATCGAAAAATTTTAGTCAGGTTTGTGCTCGTGGGTGTATCTCAATGGCGAATCCATCATATAATCAAGGCAGATTGCGTTTCCAAGAGTATTTGGCATAATCGAGCAGTTTTATTAAAATATAAATTACTACGAGTAAGGCCTGAATTTTTGTTCCCCATTCTTTTATTACGCAAGCGATGTTTACATTAACATTTAATATTTTATCTATCGTATTGTAAAGTTTTACCAATAATATATTTACGCATTAACGTCTTTCTTAATATCCACATGGATAGAAGCACCGAAGCCTTTAAAGCAGCAATAAGATTGTATGGATTATGTCAATGCTATTAGCCAAAACGTAAACAATAAACAACATCTTGGTTACCAAACAAATATAAGTAGATGTATCGATTTATATTGCGATTAATCTTTCAATGTTAATGAAAAAAGATAACAACGCTATAATATTCCTTAAAAATCATGACTCACTTTTAAAGTAATCATAGACTATATTTAATCCATTTGTACCCTTTATCTTGAATTTGGCTATTCTTCCTCTACGGCGTGCCTTGCATTAATCTTTACGTGGCTATCTCCCTTTGAGGAGGACAACAATAAAGAAATTTAGCTTTGCTGCCACCTGGAAAATGTTAATAAATTTTGCGCTTAAAGGATAATTTCGAGCGATTTAACATGTAATACGACTAAACATGAACAATTTAGAATATTCAGTTTTCCATGCGTATAATAAGCTATTTCCCGTGATCGTAAGTTAATATTTAGGTATATTTATATCCACGTCAGTGAAGGGCTGCATGGCATTTTGTGGTTTCTCCACGCCATTTCCCATGCATTCTTATGGAAATAGTATTTTGTTGACCCCATGAAGTATAAGAGACCCCACGGTCTACAAACCTAGACTAAGTTCTTCCTATTATTGTCCATAGGATGGCCCATGAAACTTTTGAATTCGATAGCTTTAACTGAGTTAAAACGTATAAGGGACATAGAGACATACATATATACACACATTCATTCTTATATATTAGATCACAATTACGCACGCGCACTTGGTAAAAACATGATAGTTTGCTCTCATACCGTAGCGTGGTTAAGGGGAGACATGTGTGTGACACTGGTTATATTATATACTACTTGTAATTTAACATTCACCGTAAAATCTAGTCTTTGCTGCTAGTTCTATCGAAAAATAAATAATTATATGTTTTAATATATAAACTATTTATTTAATCATGTCGAATGGCGCCTGGTGCGGGCGCACCGCTCGCACCGCCATTGCTACGTTACTGGTGACAAACGTACTTTTATGAAGTTCAGACCTTTATAGAAATCTTATTTTGAATCATTACTTTATGTCATATTAGAGATACAAGGAAATTTTGAGAGATATATATGAAATATTTTCAATTGTCGTGAATTATATCATAAGCTTGAAAATTTAATCACTTATATTTAATTATGTTTTCAAAAACGGCTGCTCATTAATAAACTCTAGTGAACATTTAACTAGAAAATGCTTAATATAAAATATACTACTTGAATGAGGCGAATTGATCATCGTAGTGATTGCAAAATAAATATTCTTTATGTTATTGCATTCCTTAAACGAATTATTATTGTAATGCTTAATAATAATCATAATTAAATAATTTATTCTAAAGTATATTTTTTCACTACTTGCTAACGCACATATTTGGCTTAGCGTAAGTTATTTGGTTCTGATTATTTTTAGTAATTAATTAATTAATTTAGCATTCAAAGTCGCAAGTAGGCTAAAGCCACGTGGTGACGACTTCTACAATATTGAACCTACAAATAACTTTAATTTATATTACTTAAATAATAAAATCACCCATAATTATACAATATACACACAATAACAACGAATTTATCCATTAATTTTTAGAAACTTTTCTTATGATATTTTGCTCCTATATCTTCGTACTTGTAGCAATTTCCCCCTAATTTTATGCTAACCATTTTACATTACTTTGGCCTCTATAATTTATACCAGTTATTTCCTACCGGATGCCTGAGGCACCCCAGGGTGACCTGAAAATGTGGTGTGACCAGAAAGGGTGACCAAAAAAATGCGGTGTGACCTATATCAATTGTGTGTCCATATATATGTAAAGATATACACATTCAACTGAGAAAGTGAACAAAACCTGCAATTGCAAAGAGCTGGGGAATTGCGACTTCTAAAAATCTCTGTACAGTATAGATAGGAGCTCTGTTTCGGTTCGAAGATCAGAGGAGATATTTATTTGTCCATTAATTGCTCTCTCTTCAGATGAAATGCGTTTTTTAATTACCCAACACTTCTTGCAAAGGAGGAAAGAACCTTAGGCACTCCGGGCTCTGTTTTCTTTTTCGTCACCATTCATTCAGATCACAGTGAGGGAAAGAAAATGGTCATTGCCTGCACGTACGAATCTGAGTGCCTTCAAAGATATTTACGATGCGGGCTGTCAAAAAAGAATGCGTTTAGATTGCATGGGAAATATGCATGGATCGCTCCAGAGATTTTAGTCTGAATGATACCTTTACCCAGCGCGGAGGCAACTTAGATCAGTTTGAAGATCATCACAAAAAGCAGAATTATTACGGTGAGGCCATTATTTTTGTCATTTTTTGTCTTATTCTACACCTACTGTGTGATTCTAGCGTCTTTGCTTGCCATTTTAGTCGAAATTATAAGTAATTTTCTGAGCAACTTACAAGGATGTTAAATAAATACAGTATATACATAATATATATGTAAATACAAGAAAAAGAGTAAAGTAAAGTAAGGCATTCCGTAAACTTGTTATAATGTTATAATGAGGCACAATATAGTTCAGGACATAATGTACCCAACCTCTATGAGTTTTGTATTGATGAGTAAAGACATTAATTTATCAAATCGGGCAAATCTGCGATGCCTTATTTGAGATACTTGAATACGATTTGATTGAAAATTTAGCAAATCATGAGGCTTATGTTTTGCTCCAAAATTGATGGTTTTCTTTTTTGCGTTCGTTGATGCTTTGACAAGACCATGGCCGGATTAAGAAGCTCGGGGGCCCTGGCGCACACACAATGTCTGGGAGTTCCGTGGGGCGTCTTTTATCCCAGGGCCCTGGCGCAACTGCGCCACTGTGCCCCGGTTAATCCGGCATTGAGAAACATCTTTTAAATCTAGTTAACATCTTCAAACTTCAAGATAAAAATGAAAATATCGGATCCGCTTCACAAGCTATTGATAATTTATTGGCATTTATTATAGAATATCGCAACAATCAGAGCTTTGAAGAATTGTTAGCAGCTTCTGAAGAATTAGTAAATATACTAGAATTTAAAATATGCTTGAAATACGCCCTAAAAAGGAAACTGGGATTTGATTATATACATAAAATGAATCGCACAGAATCCAAGAGATATATTTAGATTAATTCTTTAAAATGACATGTTGTACACGGCTGTTAATTCTTTGAAAAAAGAATGATTCGAACAACTAAATAACCACGATAATTATTTTGAGTGTCTTTGTAATCTTCACAAATTAAATTATATAAATAATGAAGACCTTAAAAATTGATTACAAGAATAAAGACATCAATTCTCTTGAAAGCTAATATTAACGAAAGACGCTTTGCATCGGGGAGCCTATAGTGGGAGCGCTGGTCCTGAGTATATCATTTACTTAGTTTTATGTATGTTATTCAGACGTGCTTTACAGCGAACATCCTCAAAAGCAAAAAGGAGTAAACAGATTCACGAAATCGTGGGTTGCAAAGTAGAGCCCTACGGATATAAATGTGCATGGGTGGCAAAAAATACAGAATACACACGCTATCCGTCAGGGGCACGTTCCAGTCCTGTTAAATAAGGTGACAAATATTTTCTAGGATATATCTGATGTATTTCTGCTACAGAATTTACTATTGCATGTATTAATATGTAGGCACAATGTATTTGAGTTTGTGTTTATCTTTTAAACGAAATGGATAATTCAGACTTGGAAAAAGTCAGGATTAAAACTCCACCCCCAAAAAATGAAAAGATTAGTTAAGTTCAATGCTGAATGGGGAAAAAGGTATGGATTGGTTGCAATTGGTTGAAAAGCTGATGTAGCTATTTGCATTATCTGCAAGAACAGTAAATTTTCTTTTGTACATGGTGGCAAAAATGACGTGAAACGACATATGAAATCCAATAGTTTCATGGTAAATATCAGTTCCTCATCGACAACCACAAAATTTACAACTTTTTCTTAACAAAAAATAACAAAAAATAACAAAAAAGTCAATTCTTGCAGCAGAAATAGTCTTTAGTTATACAACAATGCACTTCCATAGCTACTTATCAACCGAGTACGTAGGATCGTTATTCTGTAGTTTTTTTCCAGATTCAGTTGTTGCAGACAAATGCAGCTGTGATAGAATAAAAGCTACAAAAATAGTTACGAAAGTGCTTGGTCCTGAGTCAAAAACCTTATTTTAAAAGGCTATTCCATAAGTACGTATGCTAGCAACAAAGAAAATATCTAAGCGGTTTCTTCATTATTAGGATATTTTACTGAAGAAAAGTAATACAAACTAAAGTGTTATCTTTTTATTCCCTTGAAATTGCACTGTCTGTACATGTTAACCAATGTTAAAAGTAATAAGTGTAAAGAATTAAGACATTCCGGCATTTTCTTTTACAGACTCACAATGACCTTCATTGTGATTTAAACTTAAATTATTTATTCCAAATCAACCCACGTTCAGACTTTTGGGCCACAGTTTACAAACAAGAGTATTATCATAGCTTGGCCTCATTGGCAATCAGAGTTCTTGTAAGCTCTCACAACACCTAACTTTCTGAGCGAGCCTTCAATGATTTAATAAACATAAAAATAAAAATCGTTCAAAACTTACTCCTAGCAATCATCAAGCAAGTGTACGGTTGGCTGCATCAATAACTGTTCAACCCAAATTTTATGTTCTTGAGAAGAAAATTCAGCAGCAGAAATCACATTAGTTTAATTAAAATTGATAGATTTGTGTAATTGTAGTTAACGTTCATATTTATAATTATTTTTTCTGTTGCAAATGTTCAGTGTCTTGGGTGTAAAAACTTGTTTATGTTTTTTTTAAATAAGTCATTTTTCAATCATTCCAAGTCTTGTACAAATGTGGAATGAAAAAATATTGGGTTCACATCGTTTCTTGGAGAAGGGTGGCCAGCCTTTATCCATGATGTCGGAGGTGTGACAACTATCTACTACTATCAAGCATACAGCAAAGGCCCCTTGATCGTATGCAACCAGCTTACATTCGGTTCCCTAATATGTATGCCACCAAACTTACATAAAATGACCCATTATCTTGTGCCACCCAACTTACACTTTGGGCTCCTAATTAGGGTTGCCACCTAGCGAGAGGTTCATTCAGGGAGATTTATAATTTAGGTGGGGAAAATTCCGGGAGATTCCGGGAGATTTTCTCTCGGTCGAAAAATATATAACCCAAGCAGTAAATCTTAGTTATTTGTTATTACTAAACAAACGATTAGTATTCCAACTGATTTTTTGTGGTGCTGGACTCCAGCCTACATTCTCGTTGAATTTCAACAATAAAGTTAGAGATGAATCTCTGATACAGAAGGAAACTAAATATAATCTGGTATCATTCACCCAAAATCACTTTATGATGGAATATTTCTCATGCATTGAAAAAATTAAGCAAGATTTATGAAACTCGTTTAATTACCATTTAGAATACATTAGCCTAAATTTGACAATGATTGTATTTTATACATAATTATAGCAAATATTGAACAGAGGGTCTTTTCAAAAAATCCTTATTTATTTATTAAATTTAAAATTGTACTTCGAATTGCTTCGTGCAGCCTACAAAAGTTTTGGTTATGATAGTAAAAATGCATGGTAGTCCTTACAAGAAAGCTTTAAATTTGTGCCGACTTGGATTTCAGCCTTGACGTGATCTATGCTTAGTTTGTTCCTGTTTTTGCACCACAGTTCATTCATGACACTGAAAATTCGTTCGAAAGCTGCATTAGACACTGGAATAGAGAGCACAAACGATACCATTTTTTTCAGTTCTTCTCCAACTCCTTTATTCACCTTAGAAAAGAAGTTAACCTATCTTAAGTCCACCCATTTTGTACTAGCCGCTACAACGCCACGGAGGCCACGAAATACACAGAAGTCTTCATATAGTTTGTCTTCATCGATTGCTAATTTTAGTGTATTTCCAAGATTTTTGAGTTCATCCCATGTAATTTCTTTCTTCATTGATAATATATTCATATTTTTGTATGTAGAACTCTCAAAATCATGCTACTTTTCCAGGTAAGTTAAACACCTTTGAAAGAAATAGTTTACATCTGCAGTAAACTGCAATCTATCCACTTCATTTAGACTACTCAATATCTAAAATGTTTTATGGCCATAAAATTTATCATTTTTCCTATTGGTAGTCTTCTCGCAAATATCTAACATATCTGCATGTAACATCATCACTTCCCAAAATTTTAACACTATGCTCAAATAAATTCAAAATATTTTTCAAAAAATACTAATAGCAAAGTGCTGGAGAACTTTCTTCTCCAAATGCTTTCCATATTATTTGGGAACACTCACTTTCACCTTCCTCTAAAAAATATTCCCTCAAAGCTACCCAGTTAGAGAGCAGTCTTTCAATAGCTGGTAGTAGAGATAACCATCTTGTTGGCACTTGCCTTAGAATTTGTTTGTGCTCTACATTGACAAAGGGACAGAATGATCTTAGCTTTTCTGTGCGCTTAGCAATAGCAAAATATTCACTATATACTTTTATAACTAACATCTCTACATCAAAAGGAACCGCTTTTAGTGCAAATTTAACACATTTATGTAAAATATGGCATTTAAAATTTGCCTTTAAAAGTTTTTTATTTTCTGAAAAAGGTTTCTGGTACACAGAATTGTGTTTACCAAAATTTACAGGTGCATTATTTGCAGACAATGAAGAAACTGACTGAATTTTAAGAAAATTTTTCCCGAGAACTTCAATCAGTCGATCTTTGATAGAAGCACTTGCTTCATTGAGGTCTTCATAAAAGTCCAGAAGACCTTGTTTAATACCTTCTTTAGATGAAAAATATTGCAACACAACGGGAAACATTTTTAAATTTCCTTTGTTTGAAGCGTCAATGACGAGAGAAAAACAATTACAATCAGCTAAATCATGTAGAAGAAGTTCTTGAGCAGCAAATGCCAGAATACTCTCACATATGCTTATGCATTTTGTTCTGCCACATGCTACTTTGTTTTCAATGCTGGAATCACTAAATACAACAGGAAACAACTTAATTCTACAATCTTGACTATTGTAACTGTAATGGTGATTAACCCCGTGATAAACAGGCGTAACTGCACCTGCAGTAACTAAATTTTCTTGATCAGAGTATTTACTTTGAAGAAAACTGGATATCAACTGAGACTCGGTCATTTATTTTATCGCTACCTTACGTGCCACACTTTCTGAATGGATTTTTAATGCTCTTTTTCCTTCATGCTTAACAGAGATTCCTTTACTACATAATTTGTACTCACCATTAAACTCATCTTGCTTCACAAGCCAACTTTGCATCTCTGGTTCATTTAACCATCCATCATTATACTTTGTGGAATATTTAATTTTTTTTGAATTTGCAATTTTTCTGGGGATGATTATTGAATCTAAAAGAAAACGTATTTAGGTGACGTTAATACTATATATATTCAGGTTTATTAAGATAGCTATAAGACAACCAGCACATGAAAATAGAGTAGTTCATATTGTAGATAGTGCACATAAGTAAGCGTTAAAAGAAACAGAATAAATGTAAAAATATAATATTTTTTTAAATTGCCAGTCACTTATGTAATGAAAATAATATGAATATTTTAATGTTAGTCACATGAATACTTACTGGACCATGCCTATTTTATTAACACTAATATATTATTGACTCCACATACGACACAACCATGTGACACAAACCTCACGGGGTGATTTATCAGACAAAACATGAACTCATTCTAGGCTGCGGGTCAAAAAGAAAAATACAGTATGCGCCGACAGCTTTCTAGACAGCTGGCACCTGGTGAATAGAAAAGCACGACTTTAATTTGCAACAAAATATTAGCCGTCTCACCAGCCACAGTTAAAGTGACACTTTTACTATAATCTACAAAGTTTCAAACCAGAATGAATTTTCAAGGAATATCGCTTTAACATTCTCAAAGAAGGATCAAGTGTAACAATAAAAATGTTTGTGAGTACATTGTTAAAAAATCGTCATCTCCATTGAGAGGAACATGAGGGAGTCGCGGAGAAAGTATACATATTTGCATTAGATATCCATTACTTTGGATTAAATATACCGGCCAAACTAAATTTACAAATTTCAACTAGGTAAGTATAGCCACGGATCGGCAGATTCCTAAATTCCGTAAGATTTTGACCTCCCGCCGGGAGCCGGGAGACACGTGACTTATACTCCATAATTCCGGGAGAGGTGGCAACCCTACTCCTAATACGTACTTAAATCAAATTCCACTTGATCTTATGCAACCCAACTTACATTCAGTGCCGTTAATATGTATGCCACCAAACATGCATACGATATTCCCCTTGATCTTATGCCACCCAACTTACAATTAGGGACCCTAATACGTATGCCACCAAATGCCCCTAAATCTTATGACACCCAATATACTTTCGGCTGCCTCTACATCACATACTACTCAAAAACACCAAGATAGATTTGCATAAGTAGTCCCTGGCCTAAGAAAACGAAGATTTGTCTTATTGCCGGAAAAGTCGTGCAATCTACTTCTTTTGAGATAGGGCAATTTACTCGGACAATATTACAAAAAATCAACGAGTAACGGCAAATATTATTCGGATATGCAGAGAGGCTTGCTATTAGCATAAATAAAAAATCGTCTTCATTTTTTTTAACACGATAACGCACCTGCGCGTCGCTTCTAGATTCACCAACAAACCATCCAGGAATGTTGTGGCTCAAAAACCGAATTCACCAGTACTAGTATTCTCGAACTTTTTCTTTTCCCGGAAGTTGAAAGAGAGTTAAAAGGTCGCCATTTTGTATACATCAGGAGAGTTTGTAAGGGCTGTAAATAGATATTATGATAGCTAGTTATTTTAAGTTTTCCTTTCAGTACTAGTGCTTACAATTACTCGAACACTCCTCGTATACACACACACATGTATGTGTATATATATATATATATATATATATATATATATATATATATATATATATATATATATATAACAACTTACGGAAAAGGAAAGGTAAAATGAATATATGGATGTCAACAAGGTGTTGGGATGAGGAAACCCAGTGAGCACTCACCAATCAGACGACTTCAGGTTGGCGAGGCCCCGGGGGTGTCGAAGCGACACACGTAAAATAACACAAAAACACAGAAACATCACAAACGTAAAGCTTTCGGAACTACTCCTTCTTCAGCTACAGAGAGAGAACTGATGGCGGTGACACTGGGTGGAGGCATGGGGGTGGAAGGGTAGTGCGGAAAGGTCGAGGATTGGAGGAAACGGAGGGGGTTGGGGATGGGTAGGGTGTTGGGAGAAGACAGAAAGGGTGTGAAAAGCTATCGAAGGTTGAGGCCTGGGGGAGTGAAGGAGTTTAGGAGAAGGATATGCGAAAGCTCCCACTGACGGAGTTGGGGAGCCGAAGCATTGTCGGGGAGAGCGCGAATGACTCTCACTGTGAAGCAGTCGTTGAACTTTAAATTATGTTTGTTCGCATGAACGGCCACCGGCAGCGGTCGTTTGAGAATGACGCTGTTGCGGTGGCCATTCATGCGAATGTTGAGGGGATTGCTGGTGAGGCCAACATAAAAGGCGGGACATTGGGTGCATCTCAGGAGGTAAATGATATTGCGGGTGGTGCAGTTGGTGGTGGAAGTTATGGGGTAGGTGATGTTGGTTGTGGGACTGGAGAAGGAGTTGCAGTGGGGGTTTATTGGGCATGTTAGACATCGGGGTCTACCGCAGGGGTAAGATCCGGCAGGGTGTAAAGGCGTGGGTGCTGGGGGTTCTTTCTTCCATAGAATATTTGCCAGATTAGGGGGACGGCGGAAGGAGAGTATCGGTGGTCTGGGAAATGGGATCTGGTGAGGGGAGGATGAGAGGATAAGGTGGGCGGCTTTCAGGATGTTTTTCAGAATGTCGTGGATGCCGGGGAAATACAGGGTGGTTAGGGTGAGTTGGAGGGTGGAATCGGTGGTGGTGTGGGTATTGGGGTGGGAGTTAGGGGTGGCGGGTGCGACTGCCCGCCGGATTTGGTCTCGGATCAGATCCGGCGGGTATCCGCGCTGTAAGAAGGCATGTTCGAGGGTGGAGCAGTACTCGGACAGGGAATCTCTGTCCGAGCAGATTCTCCGCCCTCGTCGGGCTAGGGCATAGGGAATAGAGGTTTTGGTGTGGAGGGGATGGCAGCTGTTGAACTGGAGATATTGAAGGCGGTTGGAAGGCTTGAGGTGCACGCTGGTGTGGATTTTGTTTTCCCGGATGGAGAGATCGACATCCAGGAAGGTGATGTTGGAGGCAGAGGAGTGGTGGGTGAAGGAAAGCGTGGGGTGGGATGAGAGGCGTTGTAAAAAGGATTGTAGCGAGTCGGGTCCATGTGTCACCGCCATCAGTTCTCTCTCTGTAGCTGAAGAAGGAGTAGTTCCGAAAGCTTTACGTTTGAGATGTTTCTGTGTTTTTGTGTTATTTTACGTGTGTCGCTTCGACACCCCCGGGGCCTCGCCAACCTGAAGTCGTCTGATTGGTGAGTGCTCACTGGGTTTCCTCATCCCAACACCTTGTTGACATCCATATATATATATATATATATATATATATATATATATATATATATATATATATATATGTATGTATGTATGTGTGTGTGTGTGTATGTCTCAAATCGTCGTGATGCTTTCATGACGGATGCTGCGCCCTGTTATGAGATGTAACCGCCGTAGTAATCGAGGTATATGAGAATCTAGGGAGAAGCTAGATGAGGTGCAAACCTCTCTTACATGCCTCCTGGACGGGACCCATTTTCTTAGTGTAACACCCGCATAAATTTTTTAAAGGCTTCATAGCGCCCTTTCAGGTGATAATTAACATAAAAAACAATTACAAGGCAGTGTAATTAGGAATTACATTTTGTTATAGATATGTCTTATACTGGCGCACTCATTCCCAATTTTGTTCAAATTTAGTAATAATTTAGTAATAATCATAATGTTCTATGATAAATTTCTGTGAATTGCAGTTGGACTCTGAGTTATATAGCTTCGACTAAGGCTGATTCACATATGTGTATTTCATAAAATGTGACAAATGCTTTAATTAACGTAGTATCTTGCTTCACTTGTACGCGGTAGAAACTTGTCATTTGCCACACTGACCGATTCTGCCGCGCATACAGCCAAAATTCTAGTAATTCATTTTTCAGCTTCGATGGCGTTAACATACCCTCTCGTCTCCTTATAGATTTCACATCACACAATGAATGACCAAACAGAAATCCTAGATAAGTTAAGAGAATGCAAATAATTTGAAATCAGAAGAAAGATTCAGCTATAATCGGGATCGAACCGGATTGCCGAGCTGAACTATTGTAGCAAAATAATTCTTTCATTTCAGGACGCATATGTCTTCTTTGGTTTAAAAGGTATAATTTGTATATAAAAACCATTATTTACTAAATTTTGTATTTAGTTATCCTTTTATTATGTAATAAGCTTTTTGAGTTCTGTTCCATGTCCCAATCTGTCTATTTTCAACAGAATATATGCCTCGCGTTACGAACTATCCATTTACAAGATGTTTTCCAGGAACATATCTCCCGCGTAACTCGGGGTCCGACTGTGTTTAAATATTTTTTGTAGGCTCTTTCCCAAATCTGCCGAAAACGCGCTTTGTTTGCTTTTTTCAAGTACTAAAAACTGTCCAAATAAAAAATATTTTCTATTTAATGGGGTGGATTGGTGCACCCCAGAGAACTTAAGCTACTTTTAATGACCTTGAATTAGTTTATGCGTTGCGGCTGAGTCATTGGTTTCTTGAATGTAATATAAAAAGCTGTCTTAATTCAAGGGGATTGAAGCCATAGATATTTAAATTAGTTTTTCTAGGAACCCTAACCAACAAGGCAACACCTATTCAACCTTTTTCTTTCATTCTTTCACGGAACCCAATCAAGCTTTCGCAGAATCTGTCCTCCACAATCCATATAATGATCTCATACCATCAACTCACCTGTTTATAGTAAGTTTTGATAACAGTTACATTATTGTTATCCAAATATATTTAGTGTTTCACACTAATCATATAAATTGTCGGAATAAAGAGACCTATTTAGTAATTCCACATAAATTTTTATTATATACGACCTGGGTTTCATTGCAATGCAACATCATAAGGTGAAGTGAACTCAAAACCGGTAGCAATATATAGTAATAGGTACAATGGGTGGGTGGGGGAGGGTGAGTTGGGGAAAGATAATGAAAGAGATGGTGGAGCAAGCGATCATTGGAGTAAAGGAGTGAACGTATGTTCGTGGGAAGGGGAGGGGAAAATTGGTTGAGCTAAGTGAAGTACAGTACATTGGGTAATGAGAAGATAATGCAAATAATTGGGAGGGATGATTAGATTAATGGGAGATCAAGAAATGGGGAATGAAAAGAATACAAAATATCATTCATGACTTCAAAGTTTTTTGAGGCCACACTGTACAATTTCCAATTGTTCCAGAATATCTAGCCTGGGTCCCCTTCTTTCATAATGTAGGATTTTGGGAATATAGTCGCTGTTGTGTCCATGTTCTATTATATGTTTGGCAAAGAGAAAGGTTGTGTTACTATTTATGAAAAAAATGTGATGTGGTCAATACATGACTTTATCCATACCTGTAATATTTCCAAAAATTCCAAATAGGTTATTCCAATTTTGGTTAAAATCGGACAATAATAACGACAACTTTACATAAAGACTTGCATGTATTTTACAACGTACCTCGCTAGCTACTCATTAAATACTCATCTGAGCGAAAAATATTGAGAAAATGTGTAATCACAAAGAACGCATTTGGAAACTCTTGTGTAATCCGAAATGGAGTACACCTTTCCAATCTCTTGCGTACACACCATGGTAAATTAAAGGAAATGGATTATCTACGACAAAGAAATGAAAGTAAATGCATAATTTTCCTTTCGTACGAACAAAGCGCTTTGTAAGTGAAAAAATGGATAATTTACGTGGAATAAATTAACTTGAACGTAAAGATTACGTTACAATTAATCACGTGAGGTATGTTTAAAATAATTGTTTATTGCTTTACTTGTATCTTTGAAGGAATAGAAGATGGAAAACTGAATTTTGAGTACACATTTTCAAATTGATGCCACTTTTCCTTAAAAACTGAATTTTGAAAATTTGACAGAGGCGGATAGGAAAACATTCAAAATTTTAATGCAAAATCGATTGCGTTCTAATCTCAAATGTCATTTTGGAAGTATCAATTATTCAAAAGTGTACATTTTTATCTAAAATATGTCATAATAATATCTTTAACGCAAAGAGATTTCTCTAATTACATGACTTATAATAGATTCGAACCCGCGACCTTGCATTGGGAGCTAGACAGGCTAAGCACTCCTCTACTAAGGCCGGTGTTTATGTAGAATGATGATGCGCAGTGTATCGCTAACTTACTATTAAGCCCCTCTCATTTAAACGCTAATCTCGCTCTCACGTGGTATCCCCCGTTATAAAACAAACGAGACTCAAGTGACCGAATATGTGGTGATATAACCACATGAAAAATAGAAAACGCCCTAATTTTATCCATGTTCATAGATAGCACAATTTGTTTTATAATTACTTTATTTTCACAAAACTCGAGTAATGACATGCCATATCTAATGTTTATTTTATAAAATGTTTATTTTATACGAAAGCGTATTAAATTATTTTTATGCAAAAACATTAAGGCAAAGCATTTTGCTACACAAGATTCAAAAGCTGGTGCTCCAAAAGTTTATTGTTAAAGAATAATATGTAGACATTACATTACGAATAAAATACACTTTCCAAATTTTCCAAAAAAGATATTTCAGCCTCTTTAAGAGTTTCCGTAAAATACGCTTTTGTCTTAAAAAAGGACGTCAGCTCTCCAAAAATTAAATCTATAATAACACCCTGGCAACATAAAAAATACATCTGCTCATTAGCCTTAGAATTCTTTTTCCCCTCTCAATTTAAAAAGACATTTGAGAATTAAACATGGACAGCCATTAATTATTTCTTGTTTTTATTTCTTCCCCTCTCCGTTTTGTAACTCTACTCTCCGTAAAAATATTCCTCGAGTATTTCCTAAAACAAACGTTAGCATGAAACGATATTTCAAACGACGTCACCTCGTGCGCGCAATTTTTCATCTTCCCCGATTTTTTTTTCTCCGACTCTTATTTTTCTTTAATGAGATTTCCTTCTTTGTCCCTTCGTGCCCCTACTTATTCCTAGAGCCGTGAGACAAGGCAACAGTAAAGAAGGAGAAAAGGTCATTCCGTCCTCAGTATGCATATATATATATATATATATATATATATATATATATATATATATATATATATATATATAGACATGTATGTACGTGAGTGCGCGCACACACGAAGATAAATACATATACAAATACAATATAACAAAAAAACACGCATATATATATATATATATATATATATATATATATCTACTTAAGGAATAATGAATAATCAAGGACCTGTCTACGGACAGACTACCTATGATGATATATATATATATATATATATATATATATATATATATATATATATATATATATGAGTTCGTTCCTCATGCTCTACATCTTCTATTCCTCGATTCTTCTATAATCCTCTTTCTTTTCTTCCTATCTCTTCCTCTTCTCGTTCTTTCAATCTCTCTTTCCGTCAGCACATCCTCCCTCAGACCTCCGCTCCAAGGTAACAAGAGGAAGAGACATGGAAATGATAAAAGTAGATATGCTTGAAGGACAATTGGAACAGAAAGGTTATTGCAGAATAGCTAAATAGTGATCAAGGAGTGAGATGGAAAGACGAAGAAGAACGAGATGATGTGTAACGTGAAAACGAGAGAGAGAGAAAGAGGAGTTAAGGAGAAGAGTTGGAAGTAGGAAGGGTCGGCAAGGAGCTTTCCTGAAGGGTCTCTGGCGAATGAATGCGTTAGAAGGTTTACAGAGACAGAGAGAGAGAGAGAGGTGCAAGGGGAGAAAGGGAAGATAAGGGAATGAGACGAGAAGAACAAAAGAGATCTAGGGAAACCGCACAAGGGATACACACACTTAGGGGGGCGGGGTGGCGGAGAAGGGGTGGTCGCGCGCGTTCACACAATGTGTCGGGTGTTGGGCGAGTCAGGAGAGAACGCACGGACGCGGGAAAGAGAGAGAGAGAGAGAGAAGTTGTTATGAGCGGACCAAACCTCCGGCACAGAATGGGATAATGGTTTAGGCAGTGCAAATTGCTGGAGAAGGTTGGATGCAGTGCGAGAGTGGAATGGAGAGGCATTCAAAGCGGTAGGAGTTGAGAACAAAATGGGAAGGAGGAAATAAGCGGCGTGAGAGAGAGGGGCGGGCGTGGATAGTTAAGGGGCAGGGGAGGGTGAGAGGGAGGAGACGGCCGGGAACATGAGAGTCGGGGCAGTGGGTAAGTTTTAAATGCAAGTGCGAGAGTAGGTGATGGCAAAGAATGAGCAGGAATTAATCCCAAAGCGGTGCAAGAGGTGAGGCGCGCGAGGGATGAAGTGGAACATCAGTTGGAATAGGATTAACAGTTGAAGACAGAAATTAAAGCGAGATTTGGAACGAGAGAGAATAGAAAGGAGCAGGCTTTATAATAAAGGCCGGAATTAGAGCAGAAAATTGGATCAGAATTTGAAATAGGAGTGGGAATTATGCATTTTGGAATAGAAAAATAGCTGGAGTTAGCAAGAGTGGGAGCGTTCAAGTTTACTAAGAGATTTTTCAGGAAGAAAAAATTGGAATTGGAAAGGCAAGCACGGATGTGGAATGTGGAGGACGACTAGGTATAGGTATATAGAGGTTACAGGATTGGAGGTTGGAAAGGGAATAGAAATTAGCAATAGAAAGGGATTAATAGTTAAAATTAGAACAATGGTTATATTGGCCGAGTAGAAGATTGAGAGCATATTGAAAGCATGACTTGGAAGATAAGTGGGAATAAAAAGTGGATGTGAGGAAAATACGGTTATATCCGATATTGTATTAATAGGAGAGGACGGAAAATGGAATTCTAAAGGGCCCTTAGCTCTATGAGAGAGAGAGAAGCAGAAACATTTGTGCCTGTGAGAATATATTGAGCGGAAGCATGCGATACGAGAAATTGAGTCTGTGATTGGTGCAGGAAGGTTGGAAGAAGGTATTTAATATGAGGAGGGAAGGGGTAGCGAGGGGAATCGGAGTGCAAGAGAAGCAGTTTGACAGAATTGTTATAATGGAAGAGTGATAAAGGAGAGTATGAGAGGTGGGAGGAAGAAGAGAACAGGGGGCAAAGATAGGATCATGGAGAAAGTCTGAAATAAGGGTGGAAAGAATTTAATTATTGCGTGAAAAAACCTTTTGGCGTATTTTAATGCAATAGGTGTAGCTGGAAAAGGTAATCGAATGTCATAAATTAATCTCGTGAACATTTTCGTTGACAGGATATTTAAGGTCTCATGCACATACATAAATCCGCGCTTTATTTAAATTGTAAGATCCATGACTAAATTCCAAGAAGTTTTATGAACGAAAGTTAAATTCATAAAGACGTCTCCGTAGCCATCATCGTATTTATAAACCCGCTGCTCTTTTTAAGGAGAATATCTTCGTGTACTTTTATCATCCAAAACTTGTATTGTCTTCATTTTGTATTCGGTTTATCCAAATAATTCGACATCAGAGTGGACCTTCAGGCGCTAATTATGGTTCACACCGTGTTTAACCAATATTTTAATAACAATAACAAAACATCTAGTTTCATTATTCCGGATTAAACGTCGATTTCATTCCTTAAATTTTAAACAGACTTGAATTTCTCGCAGCATTAAACTAAAATAAAAATTTTCAGTTGGGCTAGTAAAAACTGAGTTACTTTGAACTAAATACGTAAATAAAAATCTAATACTTTTGGAATTGTTGAAATATTTTGATTTTTTAAATTTTAGGATTTTTTATTTTCGGAATTTTTGGGAATCTTCGAATTCTTCAAATTTTCAAAAACCGTTTAAAATCTTTTACATTCTTGGAACGTTTGGTATCATACCAATTTTTGGATTTTTCGAATTTTTGTCATTTTTGAAATTTTCCAGAATTTTAAAATTTAAAATTCGAAAAATTCCAAGAATTCGAAGAACTCAAAAAATTGGAAGAATTTAAAAAATTCCAAAAAAATTCGAATTATTCCACGAATTTGAAATTTTCAAAAAATTTCAAAAGGATTCAATAAATCTCTACCATAAATATTTTGAAGAATTTGTTCGTTTATTTGTGCATTTATAACGCAACAGCTACGGAACGTAGAAGCATGAAGAAGGGGTCATTTAACCGCAATAAAAAGTTAAGCGATTTGAATTATTTTTTATTTTTAAATGTTTTTCTCTTTTAATTTTCCTCATTTTAATAACACGGGAATGAGCGTATTGTTGGTTTAACAATCTGGGTGGCAACCGTTATAAACAATACCTAATATTAACTAAAGGAAATAATATATACCTAATATAAACTAAAGTAGGGAAGAAAGAAACATAGGTAATTCAAAGAAGGGCAATCACCAAAAAAACCATAAATCTGAGCAGTGCCGTAACTAGGGCGGGGCGTCTGCCCCGGGCGCAACTGATGAAGGGGCGCCAAAATTGTTGATAGTAAGTTGTGCGAGGTTTCATGGCACAAGGACAAGAGCGATTTCACTACCATACTTGTTCCAGACATTACGCATAGCAGAAACTATAAATTTCGATGATGTTATTGATGAGTTTGCTCCATTAAAATCACGTAGAATAACTCTTTAATATCAAAATATTTATACTTTCTGTATTTAAATTATGTGTGTATGTAATTATATTTATAATTATGTATTTAAATTATGTACATTCATAGTGAGAAATTATATAATTTATAGTTTATTTTTATTTATTAATTGTTCACCCAAAATTCATATAGTAAAAAAATAGGTATTAGAGAATTTTTTATGGAGGGGGCTCATATTTGTTAGTTTTCCCCGGGTGCTAAAATAGCTAGTTAGGCGCTGAATCTGAGTAATTGTTTCAAAAGTTAAGTGGGAGGCAGTTTTAATGTAAAATTTGAAGTGCTTTCGTTCTCTAAAAACTTTTTATTTATTCTGCATATTCTCTATACTTAATAGACAACCAAATTTGTTTTTCATTAATATTGAAAATGAATAAAGTGAAATGACTCAGAAGGTACAATTAGAAAAATAACAATTCATTAATTTAGACCAACATAATCGTTAGCTCTTCTTCCCTTGAAAATTTGTATGTGCATTTTGCTTTCATTTCCACTGAACATTTGCATGAATCAATTAAGCCAAATAAATTTATTACATTAAAACAACACTAGTGTGGTGTTATAATACTTTTTATCGTCTAAATGGATTTCAAAGTCCGGGAACTCATTTTGTTTAGTAGGTTTGACTTTAAAATATCCAACTGACAAATTAGACTCACAAAATCAGCCTTTGCATGGAATAACGTATGGTTAAGCTAAATTTGGTTATATCTTCTAACGTGTTTCCAGCGGATGCATTCCAAGAACCAATTCCTGTCCAAGAATTTAATGTTTTTGAGAGAAATGGCCACATAATATGTGCCGTTTTATCCACTGGAACTTAATTCGAGTGATATTTTAAAAGTGATTCCATTTATTGTTTATTATGATTACCTGATAATACATTAGAAGTCGCCAAATTTGTTGACAAACGTGAATTAAATCTATCTATTATATATTTTGAAGAGTTTGTCGGTTTGTGCAAAAAGAAAGTCATACTTCTCGAATAGCTGCAGATATCAAATTTTGAATTAAAATTCAACCACCGAAATTAGCCGAATGCGCAAATGTTTACACCAAAATATTTTATGCAAAAGGTTCAAATAATTATTTTCGTTTATTACGGGATTCATTTATTGTTGACCGCCATTAAGATATGCATGACTAAGAGAGGCGAGTGCAAGAGCAAAAGCAACTAATGACCAAAGGGATTTACGACTTCAAGTACAAAGAAAATGAAAGATATCACAGAAGGCACTATAAGAAAACTTCTATAATATTTCTTTTATTTCAACCAGAATATAATCTTAACTTCTTCCTTCCTTAAATACCTTCATGTAAACTTTGCTTTCTCTTCAACTGAACATTTGTGTGGATAAATTAAGCCAATTATACTTATTATATATATAATATCCTTATTCCGTTCGTCCGTTGGTCTGTTGGTCCGTTGGTTCGTTGGTCTGTCGGTCTGTTGGTCCGTCCGCCGGAACGCTCTATACAAATCTCCGTAAGAGAACACTTAATAAAAATCTCTTTTTTTTACTTGCAGGCTTAGTTTTTTTGCAAAATTAAATTAGAAGTAACTGACCTACTATCTTCGGACAGGGACCATTTTAAATAAAAATAAACATAAATACTTATTCTTGTCGTTGATTTTTGCCTTTGGTTTGATATCGCTCAAGTTATACGTTTAAATCATATTTATTGGAAAATTTTAAGCTTTATAAAGATATGTTGCCTTGCCGAGCGTGTCATTGTTAAACCTCGAGATAGTATTGTCGTCCTTATACTAATGGTTTTGCACTCCAAATTCACCCTTTTGCAAATCAATTTCACCCTTTTGCAAATCAATTTCACCTTTTTGCAAATCAATTTCACCCTTTTGCAGATCAAGTTTTTCCACAATAATATTTTCAGTATTATGTTGTAATATAAATAAAATCCAATTGAAGTTGTTAAAAATAAACATTTTATTGCATGTTTGTAATAATAAACATAAAATACTTATTTAACATTTATTTACTTCTGCTTCCTTTATAACGGTTCTCCTGCCGCTGCTTGTGGCAATTTCATATACATATTCATAATATAATTATGACAATCTGTAGGAGTAATAGTTTCAACAGAATGATTAATAAAATCCACTAAATGTTCATTTCTTGAAGGATCAGCCAAAATATTTCTTGCACAGAATTTAATTTTTGAAAAAACTTCTTCAATGGGGTTCAGCATTGGGGAGTATTGTGGTAGAAATAGTAAAGTGTGATTTGTCTGGCGAACAAGATCACGCACTTCCTGGTTTTTGTGGATGCTTACATTGTCCAAAACAAGCCAAACTTTCTCCAGATTATCTTCTTGCAATTTTTGCAGTAATCTCTGAAGAAATTGGCAAAAATTATTGGAATTAACCGTAGAATGTGCAATTACTTCATGCCACACTATTCTTTGGATGGTCATTGCGGCAATTAGGGTATCATTTCTTCCGCTAACCGTTGGCACGGTTACACGAGCTGATTTATTAATTTTCGATCGCGCCTTCGTTCGCCTAAGATGACAATTAAATCCCGATTCATCTATGAATATTATTTTTTGTCTTTCTTCGGGAGCGTTTCGTGAATTTTGTGAAATTTAAGGCATATACCTTGCGCATCTCAATTGTTCGTTCAGAATTTCTAGATTCAACTTCAAATGATGCACACTTTAATGTGATTCGCAACTGCTTCAACCCATTCCTAATGGAACTCAAGCTTAATTCCACATGTTCGTATGCAGGTGGACGATTATGTCGAACAACAGGTCTTCTTGATTTGGATCTAGATGTTTCTGACAATGTGATTTGCGTTATTTGGCGCGAACAAGTGGGCACAGGACTTCCAGAACTTGATTCAGAAGATGATGTTGTAGTCATTTTTGGGGCCTGAAATAAATATTCTAGATTAACATAAAAACGTCCTAATGGATTAAAATATGTAGAATGTTTACTAAAACGTAATAAAAGTCGGTATTCGCTTTTGGATCCATTAAGAACAGAATTAAAATTTTCGTGGATAATATATTATGAATGCAGATAAGTTATTAGTTCAAAGTATTCATCTCGTTACCCAACAGAAACAGTTCTTTACATGAATGAGGTTAATGACGCTTGACGAAGACGAACGTTATCCTGTTTCAATTCACAATATCTCTCTATGGGAGCTAGACCAGAACTGACGCTGCAACCGCTCCTTAACTATACATTGTCATTACTCAATATGACGCCACACTAAATTAATAATTAAATGATTAATACTTCATTTTCAGAGAGCAAAGACTCAATTAATGAAATTTATGCTACATTGTAATTGTGCAGCATAACCATGACAATGGAATATTACTTTCCAAACTCTATACATTATCGAATTACGATATATTAAGTAGTCGAGTTAAGCAGTGAGTCGAAGTAATATGTAGCTAATGCTCCCAATAATACTTAGACGACTCCACGTGGCTGGGAGTGGGGTAGGTATCCTTAGGTTACTGAGCTGTCTATAGTGGTCTATAGTGGTGTCTATAGCTGGTCTGTAGTGTTCTTTGATTAGGCGTAAGCTAAAATTCTCAATTGGAGTACACTGGCACCTTTCGTTATTACATGTGTTTTGGTGCTGTAGAAGTTTTCTCACACTCTAATGATGGATGTGGCTGCAATCTTTGATGATGGTATTGTTTTTGGAGCTTTTGCTTTTTTTACAAAATCATTAAAGTTCTTTTATTTATTTATATGTAGCTAATAAAAATCACTAATGAACAGAGATCTGTCTGTAGTATGTGCAGCTGTGACGTAATTTGCATAAATTTGATTCAATAATTTAAAATAAATAATCCTTGATTTGTAAATGAAAACAAATTAAGTTGAAAAGTTACAAAACATATTTAAAGGAATCAATAGCAGCATACAACATAACAATGAAAACTATCTTGTAGAAAAAATCTGCAAAAGGGTGAAATTGATTTGCAAAAGGGGTGAAATTGATTTGCAAAAGGGTAAAATTGATTTGCAAAAGGGTGAAATTGATTTGCAAAAAGGGTGAATTTGGAGTGCAAAACCTATATATGCGTAAGGAAAGCGTGCTTTGAATGCTTTAGAACCAGAGAGAAGGCGTTCGAATTTTTTATAAATAAAATCGTGTTTTTCATTAATTTCTTTTCAGTTAACTTCACATTGAAAATTTTAGTCATTAACTATTTTTATAGTTATCTCCATAGCTTTTTCGCAGTAAATCTTATAATTCACCGGAGTTATAAATTCGCATCGCATATAGCAGGGGTGGCCAAACTTACTTAACCTCAGAGCCGCATATGATGATACTTCTAAGTTCAAGAGCCGCAAGACACAAATTCTGCGCAGAAAAATGTATGGATAGTAAACAAATTGTATTCGAAGCAATAAAGAGAGAATTAATGTCCCTTAAACATTCCCAAAACGTCTTAGTCGCACCGTGTTATTGCATTCAGGCGTGATAAGCCTTGATACGCCCTTGAGTGTAAGTGAAGAAGAGCCGCACGTTAAGTTAAAAGAGCCGCATGTGGCTCGCGAGCCGCGGTTTGGCCATCCCTGGCATATAGTATGAATCACGCAAAAAGCCATTCCTTGAAATGAAGATCTTTTTCGTTTACATTTTTAAATCATTCAAGAATGAGATATTTAACTTAGTTATGCAAAGAGAAGAGAATAATTTATATCTCATTCGAAAATCTCCAGAAATTACGTTTTAATAATAATAATATAGCTAAACTCATTGCAGTTCATGTATTTAGTTCATAGTAAATCAGCACATATTTTTCCTTGGATGGTAAATTGACTGTTCATTCACATTTTATCCTGTTTTTAGCGTTAATACGATAAAATAATTCAATTATTAAGTTAAATTCTATACATTTTAAATAACTTATAATTTGCTCAAATATTTCAAACAAATTTCTGCAAATTCTTTATGCATTATATCATATTATTTCAATTTTCCTCTTATTTTCACCTAATATTTGGATAATCATTTGGCCCCTCTGATAATAATTATTTAAACAATAGAATTAAAACAAAGATAACTTTAAAATACAGTGATTTCATTGTGCATGAAAGCCAAACCAGATCATATCATATCTTATTGATTTTTCAAATATGTTTGGAATACTTTTATGATAATCCCGTCTTTGACGGGCAATAATGCTAGTTAGACTATAATAACACTTTTTATGTCATACTATCACACTTTTTATCGCCAAATTCGATTTAAAAGTCCGGTAACTCATTTTGTTTCGTAGGTTTGCCTTTAAAATATTCACGCGACAAATCAGACCCACAAAATCAGCCTTTGCATGGGGTAACGTATGGGTAAGCTAAATTTGAATATATCTTCAAACGTGCTTCCACTGGTTGCATCCCTAGAGTTTGCAATACCTGCCCAAGGTTTTAATATTTTTGAGATTTATGACCACATAATATTATGCAGTTTCTTTCTCTAGAAATCAATTCGAGTGAAATATATATATATATATATATATATATATATATATATATATATATTAAAATTCCATCGATTGTTTATTATGATTATTTGATAAAAAATGATCACCAAATTTGTCGATAGAGGATGCGGGAAAAATTTATTTATTTGTGCAAAATATGGGAAGATAAGAAATATTTCATACCATTAAGCTCTACAATAAAAATTAACCTAGTTTCATTACTTGGTTGACTTAAAAACCCGAGCAACGCCGGGTAATTTCAGCTTTAGTCCATTCCTGCATTTTGTGCGTGTGAGGCGTGTCTACAGTTAGGCCCGTGAGGGGAAGAAAATACCAGCCTATAAGAGGTCGTAAATTTCCCTCTCCGCCCAAAATTTCTTGACGAGCGCTGTTGACACGATTGCTCACACTTTCTAATCGGATTTCGGCGACGGCGGAAAGCATGAACGTGCTTCATCCAGATCTATTGGAGCATAGGACTTCACTCGTCAGCAGCTACCGATGAACTGAGCGAAATTGGAAACTTGGCAACATAGCGTCGTAGCCAAAGCGAAATAACCCGAACGCGGGCGGAATACTTTGAGCCCCAGCCGCACGAGCAGTGGAAACATTATAGCTCCAAATATTAGAAAATTTTCAAAAACTTCAAGAATTTCAAAAATTCTAAATACCTATTTAAAAAATAAAATAAAATAAATTCGAAAAATTCCAAGGATTTCAAAATTTTCAAAGATTTCAAAAACTCCAAAAATAAAAATGAAATTTAAAAAAATCGAAAATTTTTAAAAACTCAAAAATTCCAAAACTCACAAATCTTAAAATTTTCCACAGTATATGAATGTTTCTAATAAAATTACCTCTGTCGTCGCTGATAAAAATGTTAATTTAAATCGTTTTAGTTAAATATCTTAATAATAGAGAAAATTTAAGTCGCGAATGTTTTTTATCAGACATTATACATGGTGTTTGCCACCAATAGAAGAATGAGTAACCAAATGTGTTTTTGAATTTTCTAATTGAAGTAGCTTCTTTAACCTCATCCCCAAACACTCCCTCTCCTATGGAATATGTTTGAAAACAAAAATATAACTAATGAAAGTTTTTCATTTATGGGAAACTGATGGGACATTTGATCTCAACTATATCCCCAAACATATTTTGGCTGACATCTAAAGATGTATGTCCAGTAATCTTGAACGTAGAACGTATGAGAGAAACTAACTAATACCTGTAGGGTTTGTAATTTTATTTATTTAGGTCGGCTGTAAGCAATTCCTCGAAAAGCTAACACGATGCATGATTCAAAGATAGTTACACTAGGACTCCGATTATCCAAACTAATTGGGACCAAGGATGTTCCGGATAACTGAAATTTTGAATAATTGGAAAAAAGGGAAACTGCGAATTCAAAAAAATTAACGATTTTAGTTTTCAGGATAGCACAAAGCGCAATTGATTACATAGGACAACAAATTTACACTTTTTGTCGATAACATGAACGAAATAAACTGTTTTTTACGCTGATCATGAAAATGACACTCAAAGATTTGTATCACGCACAGTTTTTTTGTTATCTCCTCATTTGTATTTGTATTTAAATATATGAACTTACACATCACCTATTATACAGTTTGAAAGATTAATATTATTTAAATGAGGTTAAACCTTGAATCACTATTAAAACACCATAAACTCACACTATGGTTGCAAATATAAAAAAACACTACGAAAAAATACACAGACAAAGAAAAATGCTCTGTTTGATTATAAATTCAAATCACAGAAAGTTATTTTTTGTTTTATAAGAAGCGCATAATTTAAATGAGAATAAACTTGCAATCCACTAATTAAAAATCATAGTCTCACATTATGGCTGACAAATATAACAAAACATTCAGAAAAATATATAAGTGAAGAAAAACTTGCTATTCTGACTCGAAATTCATTACAGAGAAAGTTATTTTTCCTCTTATAAACAGTATCATGTTCTCTTTGCAAAAACCAGCAATAGTCACCCATCATGCCAGGATCCCACCTTCCTTTATAGCGATGTTCCATGTTACTTATATCTTGGTAGAATCTTTCACCTTGTTCATCATTAACAGCACCCAAGATCTTTGGAAAGAAGTCCAAATGAGAATATTGCAAAAGTGTGATGACCTTCAAATCACCACATAACTGCCAACCATGTTTCTTGAATTTGATTGCATTCAGTATGTGGGACATGTTGTCTGTCATAGGTTTTTTCATACCAATGGAATGAGTCACGGGTATTGAAATCTTTATGTTTCCGTTATGCAACAAAACTCCCATCAAACTTAATTTAGAGAACAGATCGCCCGGCCCCCTGTTTGTGTGGCTTGAGGAGACCGCGAAAATTCAGCGTTCCGTCCTTTGGGAGGGACGTTAAGCCGTTAGCTCCCTTGGTGTTCTTCGTTAAGAATAGGCTAATACCGGCACCGAGCTTCCCTCCTCCCATGTTATTGTGCTCGGTGTGTAAGGAGTTATGGCTATAATAATCCAAGAGGTTGATTAGCCAAAACTATACAAACAAACACACACACTTAATTTAGAGGAATAAATAAATAGCCTCCATTCTTTAGGTCTGTGTTCAAATCCAACTTTTTCCATCAGTTCATTTATGTCATGGCAGAAACAAAGGGAATCCTGCATACCATAAAACACCGACAGTTTCTCATTTCTCATTCTAAATATGGAAATTCTTATACATTTAGCCAGCAAATTCCATTATTGCAACCTGGATCCCAAAAATTCTGCTTGTTACTTTGACAGATTCACATCACATACTATGTCATTAAGCATGCTTTGCTCAGTTATCTGTGGTTCTTGATTACCCTGTGGAATGTAACTTGGATCAGAAGATGTTGATGGACCTTCCATATAGTGCTCTTCCTTATCATGAGGATTAGTAAGTTCTTCCCAATTAGGTGTTGGAACAGGAGTAGGAAGATCTTCTCCATGCGACACTGGCTTCATTGCAGATGGGAGGTTTTGTTAATCTATTTTATTTTTTCTTCTTCTCGAAAATCCCTCAATTTTTGTATGACAGAAATAGCAGTCTTCAAGGTGGCTGGTTGTTTTATGCCAGATCATTGGAACGGCAAATGGCATGCTCTTCTTCTTTCATTTCATCCATTCTTTCAGGTTTACATAGCACGCTATGCAGCATACATGCGGTTCCTAACTTATATCTTGATCTCCCAAATTGCAACAAAAATACAAATAATAGGGTGGTTTTACCGTCTTTGTTATAGATCAACGTTGTGAGTTTGCTGTAAACTCTCCATACACATAACAAAAATTTTCTGGCAAATTCACACGGCCGCGATGGTGCCCTTTCTCCATCTGCAGAACACAAATTCACAGAAAAACATCGTGACTGGTGCCTAAAATACATGTGCTTGTTATTATATCACACTCCTACTTCCCCTCTACCCCTCAGTTCTGCCAACACTCACGTTATATCCACCAGTTCTGCCAACATTTAGTAAGAGATGCTTATTTTTACTAGAATTTATGACAAATGGTCATTATGGTTTTTTTCTAAACTGTGGCATGATGCAAAATTTTTAAGTCCACATCTAGAATGAGCATGTCAGAATTAATGTAAAAAGTTACCTTTCATTCCTGTTACCAAAACCTTGTTGGCTAATGATATTTGTAATACGAGTAGCTGCGGTAGTCCTGTGAAATATTCCCGCTATTGTTCTTTATTCAATCCTTATAGATATCAATGATTTTTCCCAATAAGTAACATTCCTTCCATATTTTAAATTAGGACTACGTTTTTAAAAAATCACTGAAAAATGTACGATGCATTGGCCAGCGGAGTTACCGCGTGTTTTAAGGAAAATCGAATAGGATTCCTTCTCCGTGTTATTTGGAGGGAAATAACCTTCACCGCTCTCCTTAGTTTAATAGCCTCTCTACTTCCACATCCACTCGTCCTTCTCTTTCTCCCTCCCTCTTACTCTCCCTCTTCTCTATTTCTTTCTCTATCTCTCTTCTTTGCCCAGAGGAAGGTGCTGAATTTTTCTCTCATTTCCTCATTACGCATCACTAGTAATTTTTACATTTTACCACCTCTTTCGGCTCACTTGCACTCCTTATTCCCTATTCCCATAAGCCTCCCAACCTCTTCCTCTCTTCTTCCGATCCAATCTTCTTTGGTATTTTACATTTTTGCCCTTCTTCACCCACTCTATCCCCATTTACATTTCTCTTCCTCACGTTCTATCTTCTCTTGTGCCACCATTACCTGTACAACGCTTCTTTGCTGTTATTATTGTGTCTTTTACCAATATTTTTCTAGATTATTCTCCTGAAAATTTCTCAAAAAATCAGTTTCTTTCTATAATTTTAAAAATCTACATTTCATGGCATAATTGGATCGAATAAGAATAAGAAACTTTATTAATTTTCTTAGCTTAAATATCAAAAGTCAATTTTGTCTAATTTTCACGAATGGACTTTTACGTGTGTCTCATGGGAAATGCAAATTATCTCCGGAAGTCAAATCCGGATATTTTTTCGGGACTATCTTTCGTCATTCACTTGTAATGCATGATTGAAGCATTCATACAAAAATCTCAATCTTCTACCTAGTCTGGAAGTTTATTAAAATATGCTATAACGTTATGTATACTTGTGACACACGGCCAAACACACATCCCTATTTAATATATAGTAATCCGTAACTGGTTTTTACCATAAATTTTTTTAAGCATATGATATGGCTTGAAATGTTAACGGAATCGAAATCACCACGTATGAGCCCAAAATACAGCTGCGTTTACAACTAGCTGATACTTTCATCATTTCATGAAAAACTTTTACCCCAAATGTAACTCGAGTATTGGAACATGTAATTACAGGTATAATTCGACCTTATGACTCATAAAATCAAGCTGGAGCTTCACAAAATAAACGCACCAGTCTTTTTTTGGTGACAGTGGTCGAGTTGTCCGAGTTTATTGGTGCTCTTACGGATGCAAATGAATTAATCGTTGAGCATTATGGATAGGTGCCTATTGTATTTTCCACCACATTGGTCGAGAAACTCAACTCAAATTTTGATTCATAATTTTGTTTAACTGAAATTCTTTGACATTTTTATATACTAAAAAGCTGGATTATCGTTCTTAGCTAATGTAGTTTATAAAATTAATGTCACAATTTACTCTTGTCAGCCGTTTGAAAGGCAAAGGTGTTATATTTTAATTTATTTTAACATTAACTTTTGCAAAGGTAATGTATAGATAATTCCTCTCTGTAATTATTGAAAGCAAGAGATTACATATAAACAATTTGAACATGTATATCATTAATTACGACGAGTTGGAGGCAAATTTCAGATTAACGCTGTCAGCGAATAGTGAGTCGGGTGCGCCATTATATTGAGAGTTAACGATAGAAAGGTACTTCTACGAAACCATAGAAGAAAAATTTAAGGTGGTAAAAAAATAATTTTAAAATAATTTATTATAGATTTTGTAAGAATTAGCCGATTAAACCATGAATTATAAAGATAATCAATGGTGAGAACGGAAAAACGAAGGATAGCTTGTGACGGAAAATACTTAACATGTTCCTACATGACAAAAAATAGTTTATGATTGATAATAAGTAGATTTTGCCATTTATAAATAGATTAAATTGCCACTGCGAAATGAAACATGATATTTGAGGTGTGTTCTATATTTCAACAGAGAATTGTTCAATTCATCTTATGGCAAAAATATTTTTTAAATAAGCTCTTTATAATAAAAAATAAAAAAACGAGTATTTATCTTTGATATCCCCAAACTCATAACATTGTTACGGTTATTGTAGCTACCTGTGTATTACTTATTTTTCAATTATCTATTCTCGAGTGCTTATTTTTTTATTTCTTTGAATTTCCATAGTATAAAATGATATAAAGCAATTTAATTGCTAAAGTGGAAAACCTTAATCAATTGCACCGCACTGGTTGTCACGCATCATTTATTGCACTTAAAGCGGGAATAACACGAAACCTACGAATTAGCCTAAAAAAGTGAGGAGCATTGACCGTCTGAGAACCACAGAAGCAAGGAATATGCCTAGTGCCGACCAAAACAAAAGACTATTAAAATAGTGAATGATTTAAAACGCTGAGTGGGCTAATAACCAGTAAAAATAAATATAGACTGAAAAAAATCACCGCCGTTAGATATAAAATAAACACAACGAACATAAAGACGGGGACAGACCGAAATATATAGGCGGAGGAGTCACGGAAAGGTCACATCACATAAAAGTAATAATCTGGGGTATATTTAAAAAATGCACACTTTTCTTTCAATTTCACCATGCGATTATCTTTTTTAATTTAATACTCCCGCATTCTTAAACAGGGGAGTTCTACAGTATTTTTTCCCATAAAGTTGTTTCGACGTCCAAACCATCGACTGAGTGAGCTGACTTTTCCCACAGCGCTTATTAGAGTCGGGGCCTCGTTCGTTCCTACTTTTGGGCCGACGACCCCTCGTGGCGGAAAATCGCTTAATCCCTCCCAAACAGATGCGATCCTATTTTACGCTCGGATGCCGGCACCTGTTTTACCGCGGATACAAATATCATTCCGCATCCGAAAATACTAATTTTTCTCAGAAAAAAAAACTATTTTGTGCGTTTTCTTGTTCAAAAATTATAATTTTTTAAAGTTATAATTGAAATTTTCAATATTAAAAGCGTTTTCAACGTGAGCTTTAGAAGTTCGGCCGTTTTGAACAAATCTTCGTTGATCAAAAGAGCAAAATTGTTTCGATTCAATTTCACCATAGCTATTTTATCAAAACCCAATCAGTTCGTGGTGAAAAAAGAAAGCCCTAGAGATAATTGAAATAGCAAAAACGCCAGTTCAAAGCATGTAAGATACACATATATTTTTTGCAATATTCTATTTTTCAAAAACGAAGTAAATTTTTCTTGGGTTCCAAAACGGCGGAAAAAAAATTAAAAACGGGAAAAGCGCCTTCCGTTGTATAAAACAGTCGACGCTCGAAATGGCGGCAATGGAGAAATAAAGAACAAAAACGAGAATATAAAAGAGAAAAAATCTTTCCAGAAAAAAAAACTAAAACATTTTCCGAAAAAGACGCGCGCCACCTTTAAGGCGCAAACGACGTTTCAGAAAGAGAGGAACGCCGCTCTCTCCCTCTCTCTCCTCTCTCCCCTCTCTCTCACTCCATCTTCCTCTCCCTCTCTCTCTCTCTGGACGCGGAACAAATTTCTTTGGCGCACACCGAATATGCTCTCCGCACGCCTCCCCTCCACTCACCTATTACCTAACTCCTCCCTCCCTCCTCCTCTCCCTCCTCCTCTCCCTCCTCTTCCCAACTCCCTCACTCCCGCCTGCAAGAGAAAAGAGGCCCCCTCTCCCTCCCGCCAAAACCTCTTTTCCGGTCTCTCCCCTAAACCCACCACCACCATTCTCCCAACACCATCCTTAGGAGCAATGGCCTACGTCTTGCGTTGCCATGGTAGCAGTATGGATCTCAGCCCGCTTGACGCGTCGGCTCTTTCCCGCTATGTTCCTTTTTTCCTCCTCCACATCCACCACTCCCTCCTCCATTCCACAGCCTCCCTTTCCCTCTTGTCCCACCCACTCCCCCTTATCATTCCTTTCCTCCCCCCTCCGCCTCCCTTCTTCCTCTTTTGCACTCACCTCTCCCTCCTGCCCTTACCTCACCCCCCTCCACTCTCTTCCCCTCCTTCCCTCTCACCTTCCTACCCCTCCTCTATCTCCCCATTTTATCCCTTCCTCTCCTCCCTCTCCCCCTCCCCTCTCTCCTCCACCTCCCTCCCCCCTTCTCTCTCTCCCCTTTCTCTTCCACAGCTCCCCCTCCTTAGGCTCCTCTCTCCCTCTCCTTTCTCTTGCAATCTTCCCTCTCTCCTCCTCTTTCTCTCTCTTCCCCTCTTCCTCTCCTTTCTCTTCCACTCCTCCCCCTCCACCTTCTCCCTCTCCCCATAATTCTACCTCCTTTCCTTCCTCTCCCCTCTCTCCTCTACTTCTTTCCTCCACCTCTCTCTTTCCCTCTTCCTCTTCTCTCTCTTCCCCTCCTCTCTCTCACCATCTCTTCCTCCCCCCTCCACCTCCTCTCCCTCCACCGCCTTCCCCTCCCACTCCTTTCCTCCCCCTCCAACTCCTCCCTCCTAACTTACTTTCCTCTCTCCTCCTTTCCTGCCGCCCTCCTATTCATTCTTCTCCTACCTTTCATCCCACCCTTTTCTCCCTCTTCCCCCTCCTGCCTCTTCTCTATCCCTTTTCTGTGCTCTGCGCCATTTAAAATCCATCCGCAGAGCTCCTCCAATCCCCTTTTATTCCTTCCTGTTCACTGTTTCCTAGTTTAACTACCCTCAAATCTTCTTCCTCAATGTTTCCCGTTGCTCCAAACTACACCTAACGTTCCACTCCCAATCTACGCTCTTCTCCCACTTCCCTTTCCTCCTCTCTCACTCCATACCATCAACCTGTGACACGGTCATTCTCATAATGATGCTCGAGCTATGCGTCTTGTTTTTCAATTGCCTCCTGTTTCTCTCTCTCTCTCTCTCTGAGTCTCCTACAATGACGCCCCTCTCCTCCTCCTCCTTCTGCCTCCGATTCCCTCTCCGTCGAGTCCAACTCTTTTCCCCCTCCTACCATCATGCAGTGATTACGGCTTATTCCCTAATGCATCGCGACTGTACGGAAGACTGCTAGCGATGGTCAGCGTGCATTTACTGATGAAGGGAAAATGTGACTCAAAGGGATCGGCTGGAGAAGTGGATTTGAGAGAGAGAGCGCAGGAGGAGGGAGGTAGAGAGTGGGTAAAAGGAGGGTGGGAGAAACGGATGTTGCTCTCTTGCTATCTCCTACAAACACTGCGATCACGGAGTGCCTCTCTCTATCTCCTCCTCCTGCCTTTCCCTTCTCATAGCTATCACATCTCGCTCACTTCTTTCTCTCCCTTCTCTCGTTCCCTCTCTCTCTCTCTCTTCCTATCTCTCCCCTCTAGTTCTCTCTATCCCCGCTACTTCACTTGCACCCTCTTTTTTACTATTTTTCTCACTCCTCTTGCTCTTTCTCCATATGTATTCGTCTGATGACATGAAAAATGCAGTATCTCGAAATAACGAGTAAGCAACACGGACACCAAAATGTTTTCCAAATGAAATGACATTTTACCTGAATATACTACATTTTTTAAATAATTTTATTTATTATCAATGCTCTATCAGTTTTTGGTCGCTATATTTGATTTTTTCTTGTCAGTCCACGTATATTGGTTCACAATCTACATCTCTAATGTTTGATGGTCTGTCTATGACTGACTAGTCTATACATAACATTGTATTCGTCATGCGAGTTACAGTGAGAGTACCAAACAGTCATTATCTTCTTATCTATTTTTACCTTCGATACGGACCTCATTTTTCAAGGAAAAGCCCGTCAAGCGCTCAGTGGCGGATTTATGCCTCCTGGGGCCCCTGGCGCTAAACGTTTGGGGGCCTCTGACGCTAAGCAGTCGGGGGTCCTGCCATCTAAATATATAGTGAAACCGCTACTAACGGCTACCCTCTCTTAACGATCGTTTTTCTATGGAATCATAGGGAGGTTCCACTGATTTTTAAATTGAGACATTTAATATTTCTGAGATACATTGTATCGGGGTCCCTAACTTCACGGGGCCCCTGGCAAGCGCAATGTGCGACCCCCCCCCCCCTAAATCCGCCACTGCAAGCGCTGGTATTACTTTTGAGGATTTAACGTTCATCCAGAACGCAACATTTTTGGAAAGGGTTTAGCATTTAGATAAATTATATAGAGGATTGCTATTATGAGCTGAATATGTCGAAGAGAGGTCTTTTTAGGTTGGAAAGCCAGCCATTTATAACACATTCTTTAATAAGAAACCGTTGAAATGTTTTATTTTCACCTCTTAAGAAATTAAATGAATCTTAAGTAGCGGCGTTTATCGGATTATATCACATCCACTCTTGTCTTGTTTTATTGCATTCTCCAAGTATATCGCAAGCATAAGAAACCTTCCATTATTTGCACTTGGAACTTATTTTTTTATCTGAACGTGGCGTGCCCAAGCCGTCGATTTGATCTTCTGTATCTTTAGAAGCAGAAATTTCCAAAATTGCTCCTATTCATGGAAAACGTCATGTAATATTGCTTATATTTTGAAAATTATAATACGAAGTTCTTCTTCTCTGTTTTTATTTAAAGATGAGTCAATTTCACAAATCTGAGGTAGACGGATATGTATCCTGCGTCCAAATACTTATTTTCTCATACAGAGTAACTTTCGCTCGTCATTCTTTCTGTTAAATTTCCTCTTTTTAACTGAATTACGCTGCCATATGTAAGCTAATCACAATTTATACAAAAGCATCAAATAGTTGTACTTTCATGACAACCGAGTAGGTTGAACATGACCAAACGTTACTTAAACATTTGTGCGAAATACTGAAACCATTTCAAAGGAACACGTCGTATAAAACTATTCCAATTACAAAGTAATAACTGTGATTTGGATTTTTGCTTACTCCGTATCATTTATAGAAACTTCGCAGTCTTTCAATTGTTCTGCATTAATAACTAGAAATATTTGCAACATATAGAGCGGAATTAATAGGGTATATCGGTTCATTTTTCATTTATCGGTACTGAAAAGTTTGTACTTCCATAAAGTTCGTGTTTTTCCCCAAGTATTTTTAATGAAAAAATTGAATTCGAGATTTCAACGTAAATACGTATTTCAAGGACCCCTGAACATGTTTTGACTATTTTCTCGATAATGTCTGTTGGTGTGTCTGTGATTAATTTTTTGGGTGTTCTAACTCAGCTCAGGTCAACGCTAAATTTTATATTTGAATTTTTTTTTATTACAAAAGTTGATAAGTTTTTGGTAAAAATCAGTCAACCGGAAGTGGGTGTTAGTCTTGTCACATCCGTTTTTTATATTTTCTTTAATATTTGATGAATATAAAAAAGTATAAGAATAAACGTTGTAGGAAATTTAATTTTCTAAAACGTTTGCTCGAAACATTTTCCTATATTATGCATTGTTTAATAGATATTTTAAAAACTAATTTTGTAGCTGCCACTACCACACCATCTACCGGCGATTATTGTAAACACTCTACACTTAGTTACGTCTTACAATAGTAACGCTCCTTTTTATTTTCTTAATTATTGGAGCTTCCTGGCTATATCCAATATCAGAAGGCTACTGTTTGAGTTTATTTCTGTTCTTTGTAAAGTCTAAATTTTTCTCGCAGTTCTTTAAATTCCTTGTTATCATTTAACCTCTGGAATTTTTAGAAATATTACAGGTATGGAGAAAGTCATGTGGTGGCTACATCAGATTTTTTTAAATATAAAATTAGAAAAAGTGATGAACAACGGATAATGGATCTCCGTAAGGTCACGTTTTCTACGAGATTCTTCTAACAATGACCTATGTAGTTACATGTACTACCGTTCTCCCGCCATCCCGGCGCCACTGTACGGGAAGTTTTAAAGAGGGAAAAAGCGCATGCGCAATTTCTTTCGATATTTTTTCCAGGTCTTTTTTGGTCACTGGGAGATAAGAGACGGCATGCGGTGGAGTGGGGATGGGTTGTGATTTGAAAAGGGACACGCGGCGTCCATCGCATTATTCGCCTCTTAATTATCTCTTCGCTGTCTCTATCAATATCCAATCGCGAATCCCTCGCGTCTCTTTAACCAAATCTCCGATTCTTCCCCGATCTCACGTCATCCATTCAACCTTTCTTTCTAAGCGCATTGGTTTCCACCAAAAAAATTTTCCCCGGATTAAACGATTTCACGGAAACCGCGTTAAAATGTATTTAATCTGTGTGGGGATGACTTAAGAGGAATTCGTATTCTTCTTGCCAATCTCCACTTTCGATAATGTTTCCTACTTCGCGTGATTGTTATCGTATATGAGTTACAGAGATGGAATAAGTCGTTTAATGCTTTAAATTTCTGATTACTGGAGTTTATTCACATGAACCATATTTCCTTTAGCCATTTATCATTATTTTATTGCACTCAAATAAATTGCATGAATCAAGAATAGGTTCATCGCCCAAGACGCAACGTTATGATGCTAATCAATTTTGATTTACAGTTTTAAAAGTACTTTTGTCCTACTAAAGGGCAATTTTCTTAAATATGAAGGAATTGGGGACTTATAATAGTTATTTGATTATGTTGATGAGCTATGTCTCTTCAGCATTCATAATAAGGGAACTATGTCTTCAGTATATCTCTCTTTTGAATTACGTGGCCATTAGCGATCTATAGCCAGGCGATTTTTGAAACTGCAAGGATGGTAAAAGCCATATAGATGTATTTTGTATTAAATAAATCTTCTTTGCCATTTATATAGATTCATGAAAGAACATCAGCAACCGAAATAATAAGTATTATGGAAATTCTTCATTTTAAGATTCGAGCGACGTTTGTTTCCGCCCAATTTTTCATCCGATTTATTTTAGCACGAAATAACTTTTTGTTAATTCTTGCGCTCAGGATAAAACTTCTTATTCTTTACATTCTTTACTTTCAGCACTGAATCCAGATCGGATGCTATAATTTCTAAAGAGTTTCCTTTCTGTTTGTAAGCTCGCGAAAAGCGGATTCTCAGTTCCGCGATTATATGGAAACTCCACTCAACTAGCGTCTCAGTTCGTCCCAATTTCGAATTCCTTCATAATTCTCCTGAGATTATATATAATAGGTTTTGTCCTTACAAGAGAAACGCTAGGACGCAGTCGTAACCAGTTGTATTGAAAGTATTCTTTGGAAAATTGATAATCCGCCGGGAAAGTCTTAAATGGCGCTTAATCTGGTCCGTATAGCATAACTTCTTAGGGAACGAATTACTTCCACGATGCTCCACTCCCCTCTCCACCACCCTCACCCACTCTCTTATTCTCCTCAACACTTTTCTCGTTCCAGTTCTTTCTATCCAAAACTTTTTCCGCCGCCGCCTCTCTCCCAACCTACACCTTTCTCTCTCTCCACCCCTATTTCCCTCCCTTTATCCACTCCTACATTCCTCTCTCTCTCCCTCTATCCATCCATCTCTCTCTCTCCGGGCTCCTTTCCCCTTATTCTCCCCTTCAACTCCCGTTCATATCAGTTTTGCTAAGCCTCTCCTTCCAGAAAACCCTCTCTACCCCCCAACTCCGACCGAAAAACTTTACCCGCCATTGTAGCCGGGGCTTTCGCCATTCCCCTTTCCCCCTCCCCTACACTCCGCCGACCCTACCGTTCCTCTTCTCCACTCAACTCCTCCTCCAGCTTCTTTTTTTCCATCCGCTGGTGGTGGAAAAAAATAATAACGGAATTCTTTTTCGTGCACACACCCGAGTGCTGACAAAAGCGCAGTCCTCTTCCACAGTTTCCCAACCTCCCTCCCCCCTTTCCCTCTCTTTTCCCGCGTCTCTCACTTCTCTCTCTCTCTTACCTACTTTCCTTCCACTCCACCCTCTCTCCGAAGTATACACGCTTTCTCCCCCCCCTCTCTCTCTCTCTTCCTCTCCCTTCATCCTTAAGTAAAAAGGAGGAGAGGAACAAGTGACATGCAAAGCAAAGGAAATGAAGCAAGAGAGAGAGGGCAAAGAGGGAGGTGAGAGAGAGAGGGAGATGATAAAGATGGAGGGAATAACTGGATGAAAGAGAATCGAGGGAAAGTACAAAATCTGGTGAGAATAGACCTACTTAGTCGATTGACAGTCATGCGGATGAATCTAAACTATACAGCATGATGTATTCGAGCTACGATCAGTTACATGGTACGTAAGTTTCTATGATAAATTCGCCACAGAGATGAAGTTACAGTAGATGTGGAAATAAATTCAAATGCAGAGATTGCAAAAAGGGAAGTGATTGTTAAGGGAGGGGATGGAATCAAAATATTCACGAACGACTGAGAGAGAAGGAAAAATTTATGTTAATCTGACGGTCTAAATAGATGTTTATTTTATTCTCGATCATTTAAAAACTCAAACAATCGGAAATGCAAAAATTAATTTCCGATCTACTTTCATTACTTCAGTCCAATAGTTAATTGGAGTGAATTGAATACATTAAATGGTTATGTGGGCCAAATTGCCATTTAAGTGATAAATCATCGAATTCTGATCACAATGAATTTCTATTTCTATTGATTTCGACTGCTTTTTTGCTGAACTAAGCATCTGATTTTCTCTTTTCTTTCGACTATGGTCTGGATTCGTGGCCGGATGGTATGCCGAACGGACGTTATGCTGACAGGGCGTTAGGCGGAGAATGTTAAGCGATTTATAGACAATTGTTCATAACACGGCTAATATAATTGACACGTTCAGCTATTTATACGGCTGGTGCTACAGATTATACATTAAATTGTTTATACGTAATGCTGTACACACACACACCTTCAAATTTTTATTCTTCGGATTGTACATTTTACCTCTTCAATTGTTTATACTATTGACTATTATATTTATGGTGGTTAGAATTAACCGTCCAATACAAATTATACATATTATTATTACAAATTATACAAATTACACCTTCAATTATGGATATGTCTGGCGGTACAGTGTACCCGTTATATTGTTTATACTTCCGACGGTTCCATCCACTCGTTCAATTGTTTGTACTTCATGTGATTCACGTTATCTATTCAATAGTTACAATACTGGCAGTTCATATTACCCGTTCAATTGTTTATACTTCCGACGGTTCAATCCACCTGTTCAATTGTTTATAAATTCCGGTGGATAACATATCCCTTACAGTATTTTATGCTACTGATGTTATAAATTTCTCGTGAAATTGTTTATAAATCGCTTTTTAACATTCCCCGCCTTCCCATTCTCTCCGCATAACGTCCTGTCTGCATAACGTCCGTTCGGCGTACCGTCCGTCGGCATACCATCCGAGTACCACCTGGATCACCCATCCAGCAGCATGATGGTTAAGGTTAGTATTAGATGAAATATTTTAGACGTTATATAAAATATTTTAGTATAAAACACTGGAGAAGATAAATAAGAAGGCTGCCAAGAAATTAAGCGCTCGTTTTCATATAAATTTAATTAACAATAAAATATTCATTAAAAAAATGACAAACGCACAAAAATAATGTCAAATCCATAAAATTATTCGTTTTTGGAAGGTCTTTGTAAGGAAGCAAATCACCTATCTCTGAAAATGTGGACAAGAAAGGAAGGATGTTATTGGTTCACGAAAATGGGAAGGTTTGATTCCGTAAAATGGAAATAAATAGCCCGAACATAATTGATAATCATGTGCGATAGGGATAGAGGAAAGAGATTAGTTTGGGAGCGATAATTAACGAAAGCATGCAACGAAAATTACATTCCACGAAAGTGGATAATTTTTCTCAATTGCAAAGGAATATTCAATTAAATGAAACGCAACACTGCAAAATGTCCGAACGAGGAATAGTTTCGTAGATTAAAAGCTTATTAGGACAAATAATAATCAACGGATGAGTGAATTTTGGTGAAGCGTATTCTATTTTTTATAAACCGGATAAAATCCATGATCTCAACAAAATCCAACCAATGAAATAATTTCCGAGAAAAGATTTTCATTTTACGCCGTTTAATGGTGGATTTTTACCCACGTATATTTAATAATAATATAACTGTTCAAAAATAAATTCCAGATGAGACAAAATGAACGGTGAAACCGATAGATTATATTCCGATACCATCAATTTACGCTGAGGTTCACAGAGAGAGAGAGCTAAAGAGAGAGAGAGAGAGAGAGAGAGAGAGTGAGCGGGCGCAAATGCATTGGCGATTAATTCCCAGCCGCGGCAGAAGAGCGCTTTAAAAAAAGAGAATAAAGAGAGGCGTGCATCTTAAAATGTTAAGAGAGGAGAGAGAAAGAGAAAAGTAAGAGAGAGAGAGTTTGATCGATGAATGCGCATTACAAAAAATCCGCGCCGTGGAACGAAGGATGAATGTGTGAGAGGAAGAGAGGAGAGAGAGAGGGAGGGAAGGAGGGAGGGAGGGAGGGAGGGAAGGAGGAGTACGCGGAGAACGGAATTAAGAGAGAGGAGGAAAGTACAATGTGACGGAAAAAGGACGACAGAGAAATTCGAAAAGTAAGAGGCGAGAGAAGGAGACGCCGTGGAGGATGTTGATTAAGAGAGGAAAGACGAAGAAGAGAGAGAGAGAGCGTGCAGAAAGGGGATACTAGTCGCGAAAGAGAGAGAAGTAGGGAAAAAAGCAAAAGAAGAGCGATAGCGAGTGGAAAAAAGAGAAAGGGGAAATTCCACGTCGTCCCGACTTACAGAATGAATGCACGTCACAATGACACGAAACCGTAGTAGGAATACTCCAAAAGTGAGTACGGGTAGTACTCACTCTCGGCTCACTAACCCCCTCTGCCGGGCACGCCAGCAACCTCCACCGCCACTCTCTCCGTACGGCAGTCATTACAATCTTTTTTTTCCCTTTCTCCCCCTTCTTTCCCCTACAACTCCCTTTCATTTCCCACACCCTCTCTCTCTCCCCCCTTACACACCCAACCAGCCTCCCACGCTGTACACCGTCTCTCCTCTCTCTCTCTCTTTCTCTCTCCTCCCGGCAAAACCCCGCAGAAATCCCTCACCCTTCGTATCCTTGATTCATCCCCAGCTTGATGCCTGCCTGGAACCAGAGGCATAAAGGCGGTGCGACGCCATCTTGCTTTCCTCTCTATCTCTTCCTCTCTCTCCTTCTCTCTCTCTCTCCTCTCTCTCTCTCTCTCTCTCTCTCTCTCTCTCTCTCTCTCTCTCTCTCTCTCGCCTTCCTAAAAACGTCATTGTAAAGAAATAGAGCATGCGAAAGAGTAAGGAGGTGGAGTGAGTGTGGGTCGGGGGAATGGAGGAAGGAGGGGAGAAGGAGATGAGTTGTGGGAATAAATAATGAACCCACCTCCCGTCGGAGAATAGCGAGATTAGTTCGAGAAAAGACGAGTTTTTACCTTCATTTTTTATTGTTATTTTTTTTCGGCTGACGTCGTCGTCCTTTCTGCGTGTGCGTGCGTGCATGTGTTTAGGTGTGTGCGACCGCTTCTGTGTGCGTGCGCTCATATTACTCTCTGTCCCTTGCTATCCCTTCTTTCCTGCTCTTTTCTCTCCTCTCTTTTCCTACTTTTCCCCATTCTCCCCTTTTTTATTAAGCCGCAAAACGATTCAAATCATTTTGTTTATAACCTTTTTGTCTCGCTGCATATTACTTTAAAAATTTTTCCCTTTTTTTAATGTATTACTTTTGGACTCGCAGAGCCTGGTCTGGAGATGACTCTAAGGTTCTTAAACGGCCATCCCATTTGTGCTGCGGAACGCGCTCAAATAAAGAACCCTGGGTCTAAGTGAGATATTTATAGCAGGCGCTACTCCGAAACCGCACAGACACTCTTATACACTCTATCCTGCCGCCTTTTTCCCCTCTCTCATTTTTACTTTTCTTTCTTCATCTTCGTATAAAATATCTTTTTTCACAAACACAATACATCATAATTAAACAATTTTACGTCTGCTAAAATTTATGAGGTATAAATGTATCTAAATGATTGACCACTGCAGGAGGCAAAGATTTTTAGTCGTTCTTCTTTATCGTGTTTTATATTAGGAGAGCAATATTATGGATATCATAAAATGACGTGGTTTTTTATAAATAATTGAATAAGCTCATTATTACACTATATATTATGTGATCTTCAGCGACTCGCTCATGAATTTGGCCCATAGAACATACATCGCCTTTATTTTTACTTTTGTGTCAATATAACTAAATGCTGAAGGCGTGACTCTTATGTTTTAAAGAGTTTTGATTTTGTTGAAAATATTTACATATATCACTAAATAATGATATTTGACCCTTTTTACAAATGAAATAAAGTTTAGATCCACCTATAGAATATGCTATATTCCTAACGCATTTCAAATATCATATAAAAGAATAAATTTAAATATTGATAATATACTGCTGGGTTTAAATTTTCCGTACAGTTTTGATGCAAGAAAGAGCATTCTTTCCATCATAATGCAAATGCTTAAAACAAAACAAAATGCAAACAATAACGGTTTTTTAAATAGGATTCCCGAGGTAGTACCGGCAGAGGCAGTAAGTGTACCCGTTCTCCCTTCCAAGGTATGAATAAATTTTCTCCGGAAAAAATATTTTCATTTTATTGGATAATTTATGATAAAAAGTACCGTTTCATTCACAGCTTATTTTATTAACAGAGATAGTATATATCAAAGGTGAGAAACGTACAGAGCCTAGCAATAATTTCCTAGTTTAATCGCCCGCAATATTTGAACGGACGTATTTTTTCCAACTTTGATGCGAAAACTTTAAAATTAGCCTCTTTCCCTTAAGTGAGTCTCATGAGAAATTCTCTTCTCGACGTTTTTCATTCGCCTTCCTTATTGTGTCGCCTAAAAATTAATTACTGCCACTTTCGTTTTCCAAATCTACTTTTATATATCAACTGCTCCAAAGATCATATAAAGTTTCGATCTGATTTGATCATAGGTTTCGGCTGAGCAATTCGAAGGCAAACTAATCGATTACCGCATCTCCTCGCCCTCTTCCCGTATTCCTCTCCGCTCTACCCTCATTTTCTTCCCTCTCCTTTCTCTCCCTCTCCTTTCCACCCATCCTACTCTCCCTCTATTCTCCACCCTCCTCTACCTCCCATTCCTCCTCGTCTCTCTCCTCTTCTTTTCTCTTTGAGGGCTGATTTTTCGCAGAGTAGGGTGACATTCGCGCCGAGTCAGGCGACCGAATCATTCTGCGATTCGGTGAACGGCTGCGCCAAAGGCAAGCACTGTCGTATTCAGCGTCACTCGCAGGATAAACGCGCGGCCGTGCGTCGATGCGACGCATGTTCCGGCGGGGCGGAGGACGGGAATGTATTGGATGGAGAGAAAGATACAATTTTGGATGAGAAAGAGAGAGGGATAATGGCGAAGGCAGTTTACATGAAAGTAAAAAATGGAAATGTGACGATGGAAAGTGAGAAGATTGGAGAGTCAAATAGAGGAGTAAATCGAGGAAGGAGGAGAGAGAGAAATACTCAAATGGTTAACAAAATGCGTTATATTAAAGAGTCAGGACGAATAAGAGAAGATAAAAAATAGAATTGGTAGAGAATAAGGCATACAGAAGGAGAAAATCAGGGCTGATGCATACAAACGGAGAAAAGTGATATTCCACTAGTAATGGTTCATTTTATGTGAAATATTATATGAGTGTAGGATATAAGCTACGAGGAAAAAAGACTAGTGCATTTATAGTTTTTAATATACATTTAAGAAAGTAAAGGACAAAGTATGAGGAATAAAGTTTTTGATGGCCGGTGAAAAGGGCAATAGCTAAAAACTCGCATTTTTCAGTAGAGCTTTTAGAAGTTTGTAAAAAAATCCTGTAATGGGAATTTAGACATACTTAGACCCTATAACCATGTCCATATCTTAAGAAGTGAATGTTAGTTATGCTCTTTATATCAGCCGAAAGAGATGAATTTTCTCAACTAGAGACAACACAATCCAACGCTGAAAAATGATTTGTGCCCTTTTGACGGCCCACCAAAGAAATACATTAGTAGAATAGAGAGCCTCAGGGTAATTTTACTGACAATGAGACATAGAAAGACGCTGAGTCAAATATTGATAAGCAGTGGACTATTTAAGGTACCCGTGAAAGGTAAAGAGATAGGAAAGGGACGTTAAGCCGATGGCTCTCTTGATGTTCTTCGCTAAGTGTAGGCTAATGCTGGCACCGGGTTTTTCTTCTCCCTTGCTATTCAGCCAATGTATGTTCCCAGCTGATTCACCTCTTGCATACGCGCAATGGGTATCTAAGAGGTAGTTCAGTGAATAGATTGATAGAAAGGGAGAATTGAAACTCGGTGCCGGCATTAGCCTACTCTTAACGAAGAACACCAAGGGGGCCAACGGCTTAACGTCCCTTCCGAAGGACGGAGCTATACAGCTATTCATTGCACTACCTCTTAAATACCCATTGCGCGTAGGCAAGAGGTGAATCAGCTGGGAACATACATTAGTATGTGACCATTGAGAGGTAGGAATACAGTAGGGATTTTGGATAGTTTGATGAAATGGGATGTTATGAGAATATGAAGAGGGTATTATATAGAGCATAAAAGGACGAGGGAACCAATAACCTATCGAATGGTAGAAAAAATGTAAATGGTTCCTCATACTTATGGAAAGCGATATTGAAGAAGAAGGAGGATTACATGAAGTAAGGAAAAGAGAGAAATTTAGACCAAGAGATAAAGGAGAAAAGAGAATTACGGTGAAATAATTAAAATGAATGAGAAGATATCGGCAGATTAGGGCAACGAAGCAATTTGAAATACTGAATGGGACGGAGGTCGGCAACCTGCGGCTCCTGAGCCGTATGCGGTTCTTGAAGAACTTGTGTGCAACTCCCGACAGCAACTCTCTCTGTTCTGTAAAGGCCCCTAAAACCTTATAATAATCCAAGAGGTTGATTAGCCAAAAATACACACACACAAACAAACAAACGGTATTCTTATCTTCAATGTATCCTTAAAATATTTTCAAACATTTACTTACGTAGTTAAAGACATTTAAAAGAATCCACCTAAGGATTTAGGTCACGTTCCTCAGATATCATCTTGGGGTTAAAGCTCCATTAAGTCATTAGCACAACTGCCGCCGCGGTTATTCCTGATTACCACGTAATTGATAATTAGCTAAAGAGAGAGAACCACTTGTTATTTGCCTTTGATGGAGAATTATCGAGTTCGTCTTATGGTTAGAAACAAATTTAAAAAATAAGCATTTAAGAATCGAAACTTCAAAAGACAGATCTTACTTACCTCCTTATTAAGACTATAGGATATACCTAAGATGAGCACTAACTTTTTCAGGGTTTTACTCTGATGTTCTTATTTTTAGCCTACTTTCCAGAAAGGGAAATAGGCTTATAGTTTTGTCATGGTGTCTATCTGTCTGTCCGTCTGTCTGTCTGTCTGTCAGTTCCCCCTTAACTTATTAACTTTTGCAACAATAGACCTATTTTAAAGACACTTGGTGAAAATCTGCTACTGGATCCAAGCTCCCGAGGTTAGTTTTTGTTGCGAAGATCCAAGTCCCGGGTTCGAGTCCAGGAATTATCCTTCCCATTTGATTTACATGGAAAATCTGAAATCCATCGTGTAGGATAATTTTCTCTTACACGTTCAAATATCTTAGAATTGTAATATCGGAGTTGGATTAGTACTATTCTCTAAGGAAAGGAATGGAAATTCTAATTTTGATCGTAGAATTTTGCTTGTCGATCGTATTTCTTCGAATTTTACGTAAATACTGGCGTTTATGCAGTTTTTATCACTAATTACAATAGTGTTGCCATTGCAACGACTAGTGTTGGACTCGGATTCGGCATAGTATAGTACGATATATACACGCGTTATTTTTGCCACAAAAATATGCGTGATCAATTTAGTTTTCCGTTCGAATGTATTTATCTTTATTTATCTTTATTTATAAAAGAATGAAAATAACAAAGCTCAGTTAATAGAAAAACTTTCAAATATTGAATCAATTTGACGAACTAAATAATGTTATTTAGGAAGTCATGTGTGTGATTTATCCCAACTCGACTAATGAAGTAATAAGATTGCTAATTTCCACTTTATTAATTGAACGGAAATTAATAAAGTGGAAGCTGACGAAATTAATACCCCGTATTATTTAATTAGGCAAAATTGGCCCGTGTGTGTGCGCGCGTATCTGTGCGCGAAAAAGATCGCGAGAGACGTAATTTGAAGTCATAATGGAATTCATAAGGTTTGACCTTTTTCTATAGCTTAAATTGCAGTCATTTCTTTCTATCGCACAGTGGAATAAATGACCGAAAAGGTGGTCATAATTGAAATTATCGAAATGTAGCATTTCTCCTGTTTATTGTAATACAGAGGATGGCAACCTTTTCTGCGTGGCGGGCCACATTTGCAGTTGTGAATGTTTCGGAGGGCCGCATTGGGAGTCAAGAAAGCCTCGGCGGGCCGGATGAGCGAATAAATCAGAAGTTTTCTGGAGATTATGTGATTTCATATGAACGAAATCAAGTCTACGTAATTTACTAGCGTTAAAACTTCACCAGAAAAGGCTTTGAGACCATAATTTTACTCAAAAAATATAAAATTGCCCATGAGAAATTTTCCTGATCACTTTTTCATTACAGATTTGCGGGCCGCATGTGGCCCGTGGGCCGTAGGTTGCCGACCCCTGTGTAATACATGTGGTCTACAATGACTTTCACACTAATTACTCTTAATTCCACTCTCTTGTCCTGAGCACAGCTTACATTGTATCAATTCAAAATTGGCTGTAATTTGCGACGTATGCTTCGTGCAATGTTCATTTGTGAGTTACGTACCGTAACGTATTTTTAATTTTGTTAACATCTATATTTGAACTCTACTACAACTGAATTCTGTTCTTGAAGGTATGATAAAACTTTATACTATATTGATTTTTATTTTCATTGCGTTTGTTTTAAATTGTATAATTTTTTTCTGTGATCTAGCGAAAAGTGCTATTTTTTAAAATCTCATGTTCATCAGAATTTTTAGTATAGTATAAAGCATTATTAAGTTAACTTTTGTACTAGGTAATAAAGCTTAGTTATTCTACTGTCCAAAAGTGTAAAAATATTTTGCGCATATTTGCGCCAACAAAACTTTTACCTATTTGTATATGTTCGTGTACCACTATTAAATGAGTATTTCCGATAGCTACTGTCTTTTAGTAAAACTAGTTTATTAACAAGAAATTGTAATGGCAACTTTTCGTTGTAATATTGTAGGTATATAATATTCCAAATCATGTGCTACTTCACACAGTGAATCATAGAAATCTTTATAGGATCACGTAATGTACCATACATCATCATGTTGAAGAGGAGGGCGTTATTTGAAATAATGCAAGTCACCAAAAAAACTAGTGCAGAATGTGAATAATTTATTAGAGGCATTATAGAAATTACCCGCAGTCATTTTCGTCAGCAGCGAGTTTATTAATATCAGCTTTAATTCATAAGATTAAAAGAAGATGGATTGCAGCCCAAAGAAAAAAGGAAAGATTTCTGCATTAAGATAAGGAGTGGCTGGAACAGAAAATATCTTCCCCTAGTGTTGATGTTTCTCCGAGAAATGATTGTCAAGGACGACCAAATAGATTTTAGTGACATTAGTGAGCGGTCTAAGAGGCGAAAGACATTCCATGTCCTTGGTCCTCATCACCTCGTTATTTCAGGCCTTTAGGAATACAGTTTATTCATGAAAATGCGGATATAACGGTACAAGAAATTGTCTACAGAGAAATGAAATAGATGGACACCCCACATTCATTATTCATGAAGGGAGAAGGCTTCAAGTACGGTAAAAAATGGTTTTTACCGTGATTGATTGGAAAGTTTGTGATGCTGCTACGTCCACGACATCTACACAGAGATGTTATATCTGTAAATTAACGTCGAAAGATTTCAAACGATATACAGGGTGTTCCTTTCAAACCTCCTACATTTTAATCCAACACTGTGGAAATACTGTTAGATGATTACAATAATTTTTGGCATACGAAAGAAAAACTCAGAGAATTTTATTCTTTGAATCAAATAATTTATTTTTTTAACAATTGCTAGATTAGTACACTTCAATATGTGACCCATTGGTTGCACGAAGAATGTCAAGTCTGGACTTGTCAAAGAAGGCCTTGATGGTTTTCGTCTCAGGCGCATCACCTCCATACACCTACCGATGAATGTGCTGCACCGTAATAAACGACTTCGTTTCTGAGTACCACACAACAACCTGCGTTCGCTGATGAGGAGTCATCATTGTCCTTCTACCGTAACGCCACACAACGAACTGCGCTCGCTGCTGAGGAGTCGCATTTTCCTTCTAGCAACTGTAACGCCATGCAACTAAAGAACGAAGCGGCAACTTCAAGTACATAAAATAAAATTCTCGGAGTTTCTGTTTATATGTAATAAATTGTATTTATTTAGCTTTTACAATTTTTCCACAGTGATGGATTGAAACGTAGGAAATTTGAATGGAAGACCCTGTAGATATAATGTTGGAAAAAGAAGTTAAGTGTCCAAAATTTGAAATTCGGGGTGTCTCCTTTACACGCCTGTATGGGTTTTTTTTGAAGCTTTGCTTTATTTGTCATATAAGTTAACCATTAAAAAGTGGCAATCGCGAAGTGAGGACGAGAAAAAAGAAGTGGCGGCAAACAAGAAAAGAATTCAACTAGAATTTAAAGTATATCGTTGGTAGCTCAATAACTTTGGCTTAGATTATTATAAGTGAAATACTCCTATAGCCAAACAATTAGAAGGTTACAACACCCAATGCATTTCGCCCACAAGGTGGGCATCGTCAGGGGCAAAACCTGTTTCAACAGTGACTGGGATTCAAGTGCAAGGTTTGAACGGAAAGTATTAAGAAGACGACCGAGAAACAAGTGAAGCGCGGAAAGATTTTTCGGCGTGTGTGTTGTTTACATCTGTCAGTTTGTATAAGGTCTTGTTGAAATCTGTGTCCGTGTTCATAAGTGTATCGCGGTTTTTGTAAATGTGAAGGTTTTCTAACGAGTTTAGTGAGTTATTGGCTGAAGTTATCAATGTTATATCGTTTACGTGTATACTATGACCTGTTTCTAAAATGTTTCTCGGTCGTCTTCTTAATACTTTCCGTTCAAACCTTGCAGTTGACTCCCAGTCACTGTTGAAACAGGTTTTGCCCCTGACGATGCCCACCTTGTGGGCGAAATGCATTGGGTGTTGTAACCCTCTAATTGTTTGGCTATAGGAGTATTTCACTTTTAATAGAATTTAAAGAACAATTGACACTTCTCGTTTATCGTTCGAAACCATGTTATGGCAATGCAAATGATAGAAATACTGCACGCAGATTTTTTGAAAATGTTGAAATTTCTTCAACGATTACTGGAGTTGATGTGCAAGTTATTCAGAGATTAGGAACTATACTTTTGACTTTGTCATTCGGATTTGAAATAAATAAAAGTGCTTTTAATGATTATACAGTAACTACAGCAAGACTACGTGAAAAACTACTCTTGATATAATGCCAACTACAGTGCAAAAATTTTTAATTAATAGCGCACAAGTCATATCTGTCTGCATATTACCCATATAATAATTATCTGAGGAGGTACAAGAAGCTTGTTTAATGTTTACAATATTCCTAGTTCTCAACATGAAAGTCTTCAAAAGCTATATTTCTTTGCGAGATGGTCATTTTTCTTTAACCCCACCTCAAGTTCTAACTTTTTAGCTTTAAAATGCTTTTTTAAGAAAGGATCCCAGCAGTCTGTTGAAGTAGCATCTATTTTCAGAAGTGTACTTTTGTGTCAGCGCTTTCTTGCATTCAAAACGTTATTCATCAACAGTGAGAGTGATTTGTGTTTTTTGTGCATTCAACTTATAAATATCAACTTCAGGGCAGAATGTAAGTGCTCATAGTAATTTCAATCAAAAAATACTTTTTATACTTTAAGCAGTTTATCTTGGTTTTGATTTTGACGGTTTGTTTGAAAATTAAAGAAAGTTATTCGCTCTTTTCCAGAAGACGTTTTTTAGTTAATCACAATCACGCTAACAAGCGTGTCTAATGTTTTGTAAAGAACCATTTATATCGATAAGGAGAATTACAGTTTACATAATAATAAGGATGTTCTCTGTTCTGCCTTTGTTGAAATTAAAGTGTTTACCGTCTAAAGGTTGATTCACACTTAACGACACGGCAAAGACACGGGGCGACAACAACATGATGGCCTCGGATTGTTATCAAGAAACCCAATGCACCCGTCTAGACTTGGAAGGCAACGAAACGACGCGCCACAGACACGACAGCGACAATGCTCGAAAAGAATCCTCGGGCAGTTGTGTCGTGTCTTTGCCTGCAACTGCCACGCACAGACACTTTTTACGGTCATTCAAATATTTTTCTTTAGGTGCCGTTCTAGCGTCATGAACGTGGAGCATCTAATTGAGCTTGTGAGTGGTTTTCTGTATCTCCAAGCCTTTTCCTACCAAAGACAGCAACTCATTGAACTTTGGTTCCGGCATTCTGAAATATTGGTTAAATCTGATTGAATCTTCTGTAAGCCCTTTGTATAACGTGTGGTACTCGCCTTCCTCTTTCCTTTTTAATAAACTTTCGTGCACCCTCTTCCTTTTCCTGTTCTGATGTTCATCTTCGTCCAAAAGCAATGTAATGCAAATCAACTCCTCGTCGAAAAACATCTTCACTGAATAAAAGACGAACAGAGACTGGGGTAGTTGTCGTGTCGTTGTTTTCCCGTGTCTTTGCCGTGTCGTTAAGTGTGAATCAACCTTAATTTAATGCCGTCGGTTCTGATCAGTTCGATTGTATGGGCGTTTAATTTTTCCTCTGTAAACACAACTTTCATTCAATCAATCTATCATTTTTCTGTTTCATTTTCAATTTTTTTCTGTTATTTTTCATAATTTTGGTTTTAAGCTTTGATTTTATTTTCACTATTAAAAATTAACCCTTGTTTTAGATACCTGCTGGTAAAAGAAAACGATTTTCTTGGTCTGAGTATAAAAAAATAATTGTAATACTTAAGGAAATACAGAACAAGAGAGAAAAGATGCACGCATCACGCGTGCATACATCTTTACGATTTATGCAATCATGTCAAGGAAGGTAAATATTAATGGCTTAGTATAATGTTTAAGAACTGATATGCCAGTAGTGATGCCAAAGAAATATCGTTTTTTTTATTCACTGATTTATTTCCTAATCGGTTATAATTAATAAAACAATCGACAATTATTTAAAACTTACCTCGCACGAATAGTAGTAGGTAATACAATCTTTTTGTTCACGTTCATTTCTTCGTCGTAAATTACCCATTTCTCTCCACTTACAAACGCTGCGTATACTTAAAGAAAATCGACGTATTTACGTTCGTTTCTTCGTCATAGATAATACATTTCCCTTCACTTTCCAAATGTTGCGTGCGCACGAAAGAGAATTTACCAAATTTCATGAATATCCTCTGAGTAGTTTCGGAGATAAAACGTGCTGACGAACGGACACGACCTGACGATAAGGCGTTCTTTTTTACTTATTGTATAGAACACCTAAAAATTCATCTTCAATTACCAACCTTTTTCAAACAAAAGAGTATTCCGTGTCGACTGTAAATGTAGCTTTGGACGAGAATATAGAGCATGAAGTGATCAGGACAACGGATAACCACATTGTACACCCTATTATTGAAGAAACTATGGATAATACTAACACTAAAGAAGAGGTTCAACGTATATTAATCTGGATTCAGAAGCAGAAGGTTTTTAAAGTAATCTTTCAGATGATCCGGGTTTATGGCCGGAGTTCATACAAGAAAAATAACGGCTAACATTATTTTTAAATGGTCCTGTACATGTGTACAATTAAAATTTTTCCAAAGATAAGTGTCGTAGAAGTTTTTCAAATGCCTATTATTATAGAATCTTAGAAAACGGTGAAAAGGTAGCAAGAAATTGGCTGATTTATTCTATGTCAAAAGTAGCTGTTTATTGCATTTATTGTCCAATTTTTGGAGTCAATTCAAATTTTTATAGTTTAATTGGTTGTAGTGATTGGCGGCATTTGTCTCAAACTTTAAGTAGGCGGAGAAAAGTGGTCAACATATGAAAACATACAAGTATTTGATCCAGCTTTTCAGAGATTTAAAAAATAATACCACTATAGATCACGAAAATCAATGTATTATTGATCGCGAACGGAAGCGTTGGTATACACTAATTGAAAGTATTGTATATGCATCAAAAAGTTTTTATCTAGACAGAATCTTGCTTTTCGGGGAACTTCAAGCACATTATATGAATCGAACAACGGCAACTTTTTAAAACTGGCACAAATGATAAGCAAATTTGATGCTGTTATGGCAGAACATGTTAGTCGAGTGCAAAAAAATAAAGAAAATATGCCACATTACCTTGGAAGTAGAATTCAAAACGAAATTATTTAAATTATCTCATCAAAAATAGCATTTTAAATTTGTTAAAATCGTGTAAATATTACTCAATTATATTAGATTGCACTCCAGACAGGAGTCACATTGAACAAATAAGTGTAATAATTCGCTTTGTCATGTTGAATTTGGAAAAAAAATGTTGAAATTAGGAAGAACTTTTTAGGATTTTTTTTCTGATTTTCAATACAACAGTTTGTGGTTTAAGTAATTTTTTAATATCAAAAAAAAAGAAATGAGCATAGATATACAGGGCATGAGGGAACAAGGTTACGATAATTGAGCTAATATGAAAGAGAAAAATAACGGTTTGCAAAAAAATTTAAATAAATTCCCGAGCCATCTTTGTGCCATGTTCTGCTCACTCTCTTAACCTCGTTGTGATTGATGCTGCTAAGGTCACTAACGAATCAATTAATTTCTTTGTCATAATTTTTCTTTTTCATAATAGTGTATAATTTTTTTCTCTTCTTCTACACACCGATGGCAGGTTATGAAAAAACAAGCAAATATTCTGACAAAACCATTTTTTGATACAAGATGGGTCAGCAGGATTGAAGCTATTAAACCATTGAGATTCAATTTACCAGAAATTTACAATGCATTGTTTGGACTGTTTTCAGATGAAAATCTTGATTTAAAAAATAAAACAAATGGCACAATCCCTAGGTATATTATTAACCCTCCCTGTTACCGCTGCGTCTGGAGATAGGTCATTCTCTAAATTAAAAATATTTAAAAATTATTTACGATCATTCAGGATACAGAATAGGCTTTTATCTTTATCTGCTATTTCTATAAAACATGAGCTTTGCGAGAATTTAGATATAGATGGTTTCAAAAACGCTTTTCCAATCTTAAAGCACACAAAGTAAATGTTTATTAAAATAATGTATTTGATAAACTATACCTAATCATGTATCCAAAAAACCATGTAACTGTTTCTTGTATATGATAACATTTAAACTTTTTTGATCAGCGTTGTTAAAAATATATTTAAATGTTATTAGTATATGTTAGTAACTAATAAATATGTTAATATAATTGTTATGAGTTTGCGTCTATTTTTTCTCGAGCTGTTATATTTAAATAAATTAGTTTGGCCCGGCAAATTCTAATTTTCACACGGGCGGCACATACGCACCCTGCATATATGGCATCTTTTATTTTTAAATTCTTAATGCTAATAAGATGCTAAATAAGAGCCTAAAGTAAAAGACAGCTGTAACGACTGAATTACATTACATATATATTTTTAATTTGATATCAATATAGTTAGCTAAATTTAAGTGAGGTGTATTGCGTTTCTTGTGTCGATTTAACTACAGATGGTTGATAAGTGGACGCATGGAATGCACCAAAAATGTTCAAACTTCTCTTAATTTTATTTTGTATTTTATTTCTTTCTTTATTGCGACTCCTTAGTTGGTTTTTTGAGAATATATATCATCCCTATTTATGACCACTTTTTCGGTAATTTGTCCCACTGTGCATTGGTGGAAAACTTTTCCTCCCAAAACAGTCGCTTCAGGGAAAAGGAAACGTGCAATAAATGCCTTATTTTCATTTCCGCGAGGCTCTCTTTGTTTGCATGAAATTTCATTTTTCTGCGAATAAACGTTCCTGTGCCTCAAGTATTTGCAATTTGCAGTTAAAAATCGTTTTTCCTCGCGATCCTTTGCTGTAAATATTCTTTTTTTTATAAAAGCCGCATGTTTGATGGTTTGAAGTTGCAAGATTCTCTAACGACATTTCCGGCTGAATGAATTCTATTCATTCTTTAACGCGAAACCCTAATCGTGTAGGCTTGAATGTATCGTTGTCACGACAAAGCAAAAATACACCCCACAGTGACACATCTTTAAAAGCATAGCAAATATAACTAAGCTAATTCATCATGTGTTAGGAATCGCTGTACGGCTTCAAGGTTAACGAAGTACCCAGAAGGGTAACGAAGTCCCCACCGTATACCAAGCATTCGCAAAGTAGGCACACATGAATGCTTGATAGGGTATGTAAACACAGGTATAGATATACACACGTAACGCACACATATAATAACAACAGTTTAAATTTCAGGTTAATAATTTTGAAGTCTGTTTCTAAGAGCTTCTTAGCATCTTGGGAATGGCGTAAGAGTCCTTAAGGTAACTTCTTCTACACCTCCGTTTTGATTTATTTATGTTTTATTAAATTGAACGACAACAGAAGCATTATTGTATAGAATAGACACTGAATGGTGCATTCAATTATCAGTAAAACAGCGAATAAATCTTTCAAGAAAAATACATTAATAAAATTTTACTCTTCAGACGATACAAAACAATGCATTATATTGGCAAACGCACGTTCGTTCGTCCTTGATTTTTTAATTATATAGTTTCTATAGGTCTATGTTGCACCTGAAAGGTAGGTCATTCATCTAGATTGTGTTTTCACCTCACCTATACCAACCATCTTTATCCTCAATACCTCATTTCCTTCTATTCTTTCTTTATGCTACAGCACGCGGGACAAAGTGAATCACAGAATTTCCGAACTGCTGGGCAAAACAAGTAAGGGATCGAAATTCTGTTTGCGACGCTATTTTTTCCAAATCGCCAATTGTCTCACCGCTACTGAACCTAGGCATGTTATTTATCATTCTCTATCCCCCTCCCTCCCCCCTCTCCATCCCCAGTCCTCTCCTTCCTTTCCAATCGCCCTCCTCTCTCCCCTCTTTAATCCCCCTCACTTTACGGCTCTCCAATCCCTCTCCCATTCACGTTCTCTCCCGCTCCACTCCAATCTCTCATCCCATCGCCCACCTGCCTCTTAAAATGAATGCACGGAAGGTGGGAGAGGGTGAGAGAGAGAGAAAATGAGAGAGAATTTTTTTTAAATATACGGCATTTTTTTCTCTTTTTTAATGGTTTCGCCGCCTCCTCTCGACCATATTAATCATCTCAGTCTCTTTCTCTCTCTCTCGCTCGATTATTATTATTTTCCGCCCTCTTCTCTCTCTCTTCTTTCGGCGATCCCCCTTCCTACTCACTCACTTCCTCCGCACTCCTTAATGTTGGCTCATTTTTCCTCACTTAATTTCCCGCGATCTAGACCTTTTTCTCACCCTTTAGCACCTGCTCTTCTCCGCCTCTCTCTTTTCCTTCTCTCCCTCTCTCTCTCATACTCTCTCTCATACTCTCTCTCATACTCTCTCTCATACTCTCTTCTACACTCTCTCTCTTTCTCTCTCTTTAGCTCTCCATCTCATAAACACTCCCTCAGGAAACGTCGCGTAGGTACGAGATGAATTTTTACCGGAGGCTTTTGAAAAAGAAAATGAAGTTTTTTTTATTCAGTAGGAATTAATGCTTTGTGATTGGCGGTTTTTCTTTCGCGCATCTGCTTGTTTATAAATTGTATTCCGCTAAGCAATTTTGGTTTGGTGAAAGTTACGTATAGACCTTTATTGTTTTTAAAGATTTGTAACACCGTCATCCTTCCAGAATAAAAGGATTCTCAACTTCTAAAAAACCGCTATGGTATAGACCTTTATTGTTTTTAAAGATTTGTAACACCGTCATGTTTTCAGAATAAAAGGATTCTCAACTTCTAAAAAACCGCTATGGTTTTGTCTAGAAAAAATCTTTCTGTAAAATAGTCCTTTCTCGAACAAATTGGAGGCATTTCCATGCAAATGACTGGAATTTTTCAAATGTACCAATTGGTTTTAAGGTACATTTGTCTTTCTGTGGAAATCACTTCAACAATATCATTACTTTGCTATTTTAAATTTTGCCGAAACTTTATACTTATTCACCTCGATAGACTTAAAAACATAAATGTGCACAGGTTTTTTTTAATTGCTCCTGATTCGCATGCATACATCATACTTAATTATTGATATGAACGCGTCTGTTATTACCTTATGTAGCCATTTCTTTCCTTTTGACATTAAAATAAAATGTTTACTAAAACTATTGCAATAAAAATTCGGAGGCGCAATTTCGTTAGAAATTCACTAGCTTCGGCAGTTTTTAATAGTAAAAATTTTATTAGGTCTGCCTGAAGTAAAGGTAGTCTATTTCATTTTATATTAGTCGCAATTCGCTTCCACAATACCCGTCATTACCTCCGGTACTTCTTGCTATAGGTCTGTCGCATTCATAAGAACATATCATACGATATGAGATATATGAGATGTCGCCATGCTATCCAGTCGCTGTATTTTGCGGGAAAAAATTATCTGTTAAAATGGCACAAAACAGTGCGTTTTAAACCGATGAGGCTTTTGAAAGACAATTTAACATTTTTATTCCTGAATATTCTTACTTTTATCCTTATTGAATGTATTCCAACAAGATAGTTTACCCATTTTTCGTGCGTTTCATATTTTGAATTCGCTCGACCTTTTATCACTTGAACTTAAGATTATGCCATTGTGGAGAGATTGACAAATAGTCAATTATCCCATATTCGTTGCTAAAAATACGTGAATTTACTACTTTGCGTGAGATTTTATTGAAATCACAGTAACGGATGACTTAATTATTACTTTATAAGGGTAATTAATGAAAAATACATTTTTATAGAAATATTAAAACATTTATATATTGCTCTATTCGTTCATATTAGCTGATTCCCTTTAATTACACAAAATGCTTCCTTTAGCTCATAATCACCATTCTCAAGCCTCAGCCGCTGAATAAAATGCTCTAAATTAATTTATGATGCCTCCGTCGTTCACGGAGTCCCTGCAGCCGCCAAAACGATCCGAGCCGATTTCACTACATAAATCCACTTCATTTATCTATTATTCGGTCGCATCGGACCTCAAAGCATATCCAACCCTCGCGTTTGACTCCGCCGCTTCGCATTTTCGTCGCATAAACCTCACAATTCTCGACACTTAACGCGGAAGTGTCGCAAGGGAATGGACTCCACAGTCCGTACTCCCATTTCAGACAGCCGCTGCTCTTCCGTCATAACATTCGACGTCTGTCCCGCGGAAAAGAGGCGCGCGTTTCTTTGCAAAGATACATAGAGTAGTTTTCGTCTAATGAAACACGAACGGACGCAACACTGTACGGAAAGGAATACAAATCCCCGATCCGATTAGAACATCGATATTCTTCGAGGAGGTGTCACCGAACAAACGGACGGAAGGACTGATGTCTCCCATAAAAAAATAGGATTTGGAGACGAATCTTTCTCAAAAAAATAAATGAATCTTCGATATAAACGGCGATCCGTGCCGAAATCAAGAGCTGCATTGCAACGCACAATTCTGCCGTTGTGTCACCGCTTTCTGCGGATCGATAAAGCACGCAGACGAGTAGTAGTAGGAGGAGGAGGAGGCTGGCGTGCGAGAACGCATTATTCGAGGCGGGGATGGGTGGAGGGGGGAGCAGAAGAGTCAGTCACTCCTCCTCTCTCTCCGTCCCTCCTTTTCCATCCTCCCACCCCCCTCCACCGGCAAGCTCTCCCTTACCGTCCCCACTCCATTCTTTTTACCGTCACTCCATCCCTCCCCCTCTCTCGGTCTCCCTCCCTCCCCCTCTCTCTGTCTCCCTCCCTCCCTCTTTCTCTGTCTCCCTCCTCCCCCTCCATCCTCGTGGCCCTCCAGTTTTAGCATGCCGCAGAGAGGATTTCGCTATGCGTGCTATTCCCGTCTGCCATCGAGATGATTTTCGAATGCTATATTATTATGTGGAGTATACGGATAATGAAAAGTCGATCGCGCCATCGTATCATAGCTTTTCCGTCTGCGTGCGCGTGCGTATTAGTTTCCTGCTTAAGCGATCTTCGTACGAGGAAAAATTGCGATCTTTCTGTTAGTTTAAATTACCTACGAAGTGCCCGTTCAGTATGGCGACTTATGCATTGAATTTGTGGTGTGAAAACTGGCAAACATATTTATTTGAGCCCCTCAGTCACTGAAATACCTCTACCAGTTCCCTTTTAAATCCATGGCTTTACGTTTGCGAATTTTTTATTTATTAAGCAACGAGCGTATGCTTTTTGAAGGATTATTTGAAATTAATAAATTATTATTATGTATGTTTAGATCATTTCATCCTTTTATTTTCGCTCACATAATAAAACATAATAAAAAGCTTTCCCTTCACTAATTCTGGTATTATGCCGTAAACATATCCCATATTGCATATGGCGAATTATTTTTAACGGATTTTGTTTAAATAACGATTTCAATTAATCAATTTATTATTCCTCGCTCTGCCCGGCTTTACTAATATTTCCGGAATTTTTTTTTGGGAAATTTTAATTCTCCACATGTTCGAAATTTTCTGAAAGTTCTCATTTTTCCGATAGGAAATTCAAAACTTTGAAAGTTATTCTGTCAAAACTCTGGATTCTGGAGGAAATAAGATTACAATAATTATTAAGCTTTAATAACAATGAATTAGGAAGGTCGAACTCCCATATTCCCAGTTCTGAAATTATAGAAATTTCTTGGTTATTTTTACCTCGCCCAACTCTAATATAGTTGAATTTTTGGCGGAGTTTTCCGGATCAACTGACGACACCAGCGCGCTGCAGCGTACAACAAATTGTTACTACCTTTTATAAGACATGATGCATTTTACTATTCAAAATTATACTCTTGTCAAAGACGTCCATGTTGAGTCATTTCTCATATACAACAAGTGCGCCACAAACGTGAATATGTAAATCCAGATCCTAATGTGCCTTTAGAGAAGTAGAAGCATTCAAATCACTCACCATCCATACGAGAGGCTCCCAATAAATGACTCAGATAGTTGCAAGAATTTGCTCTACTATTATCTTTGGAAATGTATAGAACATAAATGTAATCGAAAGAGGCATCAGTTTGCCCAATGGCAGTATATCTTTACTAACCTCATTCCAGTCGGACGAGCGGGACAAAAGGATAAAGGATTCGATCACGGGGAATTTATTTATCTTTCATCTCCCATAAATCTGTTACGGAAGAAGATTACTTGGCAAGTGGATTTTGATATCTTGATTTTCGGATAAACTGAATTGTGTGTCTAGAAACCTATTTTTCTTATTTTGTAGCTGATATAAGTTAACCTAATTTTTACGGTATGGAGTAAATCCACCACGTGTAGTGTACTCTTGGTATAGTAAATAACCAAATTAATAGTGCCGCTATCAATTACTTTTGTATGTATAAACTTATATATACCTTGTATATGCCTTATACCTTTGAGTTCACTCTCTGTCGCTGAAGAAGCGCTCAAGCCCGAAAAACTTTTACTAATTTGCGTTGTGTTTTCGTGTGTTTCAGCACCCCCAGCGGCTCGCCAATACCGGTAAGTGTCCACTTGGTTTCCTCCAACACGTTGTTGCCACCGTCATCACTACCTTTCCTTTTCCATAAGCTTATATATACCTTATATATATATATACACACACACCTATAGGAATGCTCATGTACATGTTTAATGAGTATTGCTATTCAGTATCTTAAATAAAAATCTTAAGAACATCATGAAAAGCATTTATAGGATTTTTTGTATAAATTCTTATAAAATTACGAACACACATTATTATCGCACTCTTGGTCCGTTATAATCATTTGGCAGTACTTTCAATTAAATTACGTTGAATTTTTGTCCTTGTTAGAGGGATAGTTAGAGTGACTGAGTCCCAACGTTATGATCGCTTGTTCCAATCCAGCCTATGGCATGGTTGTTTGTAATCGTCTTTGTTATTGCCATTGCGTTCATGCTAAAAGGTCGGTAAACGGCTGCTTATGAGTAAAGAAAAATAAATTTTAAAATAGACTTGTGATTTATTTCTCCGTTGGTGTTGGGTGTGCTCATCACTCCACTGTAGTTCACCTTAACCGCTCGTAACCCGTTGAATGAAAAACCACGCACTCCATATTTATGTTCTTCAACCCGTATGTTCCTTGCTTTCTTTGCTCGAATAGCGTTGGTTCAATCGCGATTGCCCTTGACTTTAAATCCGAAGCCCTCAAAATTGCGTCATACGAGAAAGAAAGTAGAGAGAGGTTTCAACGGACGCGGGTTCCCAGCCAGTTTACTTTTCCGTACTTTGAAAAACCCTTACGTACGCAGTGCGCGTTTCTATTCACAGATGCTATTATAGAGAGGACCAATCCAACTGATATAATGCGAATCACGTGAACAATTTTCTAAAAAGCTTCCTCCACTGCAATAGAAGCCGTGAAAGGGATGCCTTCTTACCTGAACCAGGTCTTTTCCTTCTTCTATGTACCTCGGATAGAAGGGGAAAATCCCAATCCAGCTTGCTTCGAATCTCTAAGCCGCTCAAACAAGTTTGGAAGAATATACAAAATAGGAGAGAAAGAAAGAGAGTCCCAGACGACTTGGATCCTTTCGAAATGCAAATAGATAAAATTAATAAAAGCCCATCGAGGAGTTTCAAAGATTTCCCTCACGCAGTATTTTTTCTACTCTCCCCGCATGGGCAGTATGCCCGCTGCATCAGCATTAAGTGCGCACGAGTTCACGAAAATTTCAAAGAACCGTTGCGTGAGTTTAAAAATAAAATTAGCGAGGCGAGCGACGCAAAATGTAAAAAATAATGAGCTTGATCAATATCAACATGAGAAAATGTGTGTATGCATTTATAATACCTCCAAAAACTTCGCGTATTTTCACATAGTTCAAAATCACTTTTAACATTATGAGTTAATAAAGATTATTAAGAAAGAAAGATCGTTATGCGAACTAAGATAAATAAAATGGCTGCATATAAACATCAAAAACTACACGCAGTCAATTCGCAATAGAGAAGCGTTATTCGCAAGCTAGTGTGTGTAATCGACGAATGGAATTGTGGATCGCAAATTTGGACTTTATTTTGGACGCATTTAGGTGATATCGTCCTGACGAAAGTTTCCTAACTTCCTACGTTAAGTACGCCCAAGTTACTATATTGTCTCAATTCTTAAGTATTGAAAAAATACAACTTTAAATGACCTATGAAGAATTTAAAGTTTACTATCATCACAGAAGTGCACGCTGTCTTCTCCATTTAGAGATGTTTAATAGTGGAAGGGTATTTTTATTAATAGCAAATGAGAAAGCGAAAAATAATGTTCAGAATAAATCATACTTTTTGACATAAAATATAATTATAAAATACAAGTAACAAATAGCAAACTTGGGTCAAGATATGAGAGACTGAATGAAGACTAATAACAATTAGGAATAATAATTTAAAGCGATTTGAATAAAGCATTAAATTAAAGAGACCAAAGATATCGTAGGAGGAGGAATTGATTGCCAAATTGGATGAGAGGTCGGCCAAACATGTTTATTCGCAGCAATATTCAGTCCTCCGAAACTGTAAACGCTTAACTCGATCAATCAATCAATGGGCGGAGGAATGAGGAAAAGGAGAGCTGAGAATAAATAATTGAGATTGAAAGGATGAGAAGGAAAGAGGCGGAGTAAGAGAAGTTCGAAAAGCAAACGAAGAAGGGACAGAGAATCAGATGGATGGAGGAAGAAGTCCAAGTCGCATGAGATCAAGAGCAAGAAGAGAGATAGAAAAAGTTCGAATGGCGAACATTCGATTGGGAAGAAGCGACGAAAGACAAACGACCGCCAAAGGGAAAAGGAAAAGCAAAGATGATTAGGCGATGGAAATGAGAGATTGATTCGACCATAATTGGGAGTAATGGCGGATCAGATGCGAAAGGAGACGTGGCTATGAAAACTAAGCCGGGATGTGTAAAGGAAGGCAAATGCGAATGAGATGGACAGCGGGAGGAGTAGCGGGGTAAAAAGTTCGAAAAAGAGCAGAGAGGAGGGAGAAGGTGGATGTGGAAGGGAGGAGGGAATAGAAAACAAAGAATAGGATGGATGAAGAGAGAAAGTGAGGTAGAAGTTTAAGGGCTTCGATCGTGGGAGGCAAAAGGGGGAAGGAAAACGGCTCCTAAAGATGGAAGAAATATCGAAGCTGTCTAGCAGGAGTTGGATACCGTGAAGGAGGGAGGGGAGGCGGATGGGGGGGTAGTAGTGGAGGGGAGTGGGGATGGTGAGCGTGGGAGGGGAGTAGAGGGGGAAGGAGAGATCGATTGGACCTCATATTGGCCAACATGGTCTTCTCCAAACATTCTCTCCCGACGGCTTAGCGTAATAGTAATTTAATAAACGACACACATGACCTCGCGTAAATTGAGAGTGGTGGGGAAATAAAAACAAACATTGTAACAGCTACGGGAAGTATGACCTCAATAGTCAATGAAATGATATGAAAAGCGATATATCAATACAAAAGTATTTTTCCTACAAGTGTCGCAGACCTCCATTTGGGCAGGCCTTGTCCTATACGCATGTATCCTAAATATATGCTATAAGCCAACAGAAACCTATATATGCATTTCGAGTCGTATAGTGATGTTTGTAAGATATAGAACCATAAAAAGATTCTCAAGCTTTTTAGTCCAAGATATTACAAAGTCGGAAAGCAGATTGCGTTGTAATTGGTTAAGAAGTTTAAAGGAGACTAAAAGAGGTTTATATTTGGGTGTGAAGTTTTTGAGTCATAAATATGAAGTTAGTAGTTTGCCATTGTGGCTGGGTCCTTGTTCATGTTTGAATCCCTTTCGTAAGAACGTAGTTTAATCATGCATTTTTTTACTTTCCAGCCAGGCAGTCTGGACGCGTGAAAGATGGCGTCGGCCACCGGATTAGGAATAATATTCCCAGCCTCGATCATCCGCTTAACTGAGAAGCGAAATAAATTCAATCATTGAAATCTCCGAAAAGATTCGAGTCAAAGAATCTTTAGTTGAATCGAACGTACATATATAGGGATATCCACTTCGTTTAATACGGGAAGAAGAAACTCGTATTCCTCCCGTTTTTTTCCAATTTGAAAAACCCGTTGACCCTAGGCAGTTATTCCATTTATGGGCCTCGAAAATATTTCCCTTTATTTAGAAACCTACAAATACTCGTAACATGAATTGGACCATACATATTCTGTTTTATAAATAAACCGCCTATTTAAAAAAAATCCAAAAAATATTGTATTAAGAGGAGACATTTGATCTGTGCCGTGCTTTTAAATTAAAAGTAACCCTAAATACTAAAACAAACATCTCCTCGATTGAGATATGTTTTCTCAACAAGAAAGAATCTGATAAAAGGTAAAGAGGAAGTAAAATACGGCAAAGAAAGGAAGGATGGGGCGATACAATTTACATTTTTTAATAAAACAGCTTTAAACGAGCGGTTGAAAAAGGAAGAAAAAACGTAGCTGAGAAAGAAATTATGTGGTGAGGGAATAAAGATAGAGAGTTTGGACGTATAAAAGCGTATAATGGAGGATATACAAGGAAAAAATCGAGGGAAAAGAGGAAGTAAGAGGGAAGGAAAGGATTAAGTAGCAGGGAGAGGGAGAGATGGGGGAGGGAGAGAGAGTGAGGAATGGAAAGAAATATTAGGTGGTGGAAGTAACCAAGTGAGTTGGAGAGTCAGAAGAAATTAAAATTGAGAGAGGAAATACGGAACGAGGCGAGGGTAGAGAAATAAGGAATTGTATGGAGGAAAAAGAGAGAGCTGAAGATCGAGTGTATAAGGAAAAATAAAGAGAGGAGGAAAAGCAAAGAAGAGAGAATATGAAGAAAATTGAGGAGGGAAAGGGGAGGCAGAGATACGATATGTAAATGGAGAAAGAGAATCGAGGGGGAAAAAAGAGACTGGAATCGGTCTTTTTCATTCGCTTCAGGGTAAGAGTGTGCATTGGACATGGTAGAACACACACATCTCGAAGAAAAGGGCGGCGTGGTGGGGAGGGCAGGAGAGAAACAGAAAGGGAGATAACAGAGGGGAGTGGAGGGTAGCGAAGGAGGAGTACCAATCGAGCACTTCACTCTATTAAAAAATTCATCAGCAAAATGATTGCATTTTCCTGCGATTTCTTTTTTTTTTTAATTCGGTCGGAGCGCAGTGATGGGTCACCGTCCAAATTCATTTTCAGAGAGTATGTCGGAGAGAAGTGGATGTGCAAACATATGGCGCAGATTGGTTTTTCTTTCGAAGGGAGTTTTTCTCCGTTTTTTTCTTTGGTGCCGACATATTTCCTAGGAAACCTATCAGGGTTTTAATCATCCACTTCTAAAACAATGCGAGTTGTGCAATGTCCGTAATTAATCGTGAAAGGATTTGGCGCAGAATACACGGGAAAGGTTTCCAAATAAAAACTGGCGTACTTCCCGCAGTTTTATTAACGCATCAAATGATAATTAACATCAATATGTTGATATTGAAGGCACCTACCATTTAAAAATTGAATAACTTGGAGAAAACGAAAAATAAAAATGTGTGGGAAAAAAATTCATCGGGGAGTTTTATGATGAGAAAATTTATTTATTTATTCAAGCTTACGGGTGACAACCCCCAACTTACAATGTATCAGTCTCAGCAATATAATGTCACTCGTAAAAACAATGCATATATTAAGCAAGAACATCAATTGTAAGGATAAATTTGAATACTGCTGTTAAAATGAAAAACTACAGTATCACTAAATATATCAATATATCAAAAAGAAACAATTACAGACAGTGGATTTTAATCTTTGAATAGAACAATACATTAATATAGGTAAGGCACAACTTATATAAATTACTCTTGAGCGATACATATATTAAACGAGGTCAATTGTATGGATACATTTGAATAGGTACTAATGGTAAAATGACAACAATATCACTACATCCATCAATATAAGAAAAAGGAATTATAAATATATGTATATGTATTTCTGTCCATTAATTTTAATAATACATTTATATATATTTGGTAAAACTTTATATAAATTACTCTTGAAATATCTTAAAGTGAAAGAAAAATCGAGACCAGGACTCAATAAGTTCGCAGTTCGTTGCATTCTGGTGATGGGTGAATTTATGGAGTTGTTAGTTCTATGGTAATCCAAATAAACAAGTTTGGGTTTCAGGTGTTGCGAGAGATATGAAAATTTATAACAGAGAGAAGATAAGAACAATCAATTTGTGGATTAATAATTTTACATAGATAAATCCGTTATGGTTCTTCTAAGATGAAGAGGATAGGAATTCAAAGAAGGTGAATGTTCAGATTGAGGAATCATTCATTCTTAATTGATAAAATTTAATAAATTTCTGTTGAACACGTTCGATACAAATAAAGTCAATTTCATAATATGGAGACCAAATAACTGATGAATAGTCAAGTTTACAGTTTAGGGTTATATAAATATTCCTTAAAACTTCAATGTTATTGAATGGTCTACAATTTCTCAGGACAAGACCAAACATTTTTAGAGCAGCCCTTATAGCTATGCCAATGTGAGTTTTAAAATTGAGCTGGCAATCAAGCCAAATACCAAAATCTTTTACATCAAACGGTTTATTTAGTGCCTCTGAATTTAAATTGTAATCAAATAAAGTCAAAGAATGGGAATGAGAGAAACTGATAGTTACAAATTTGGAGGGTTTTAATGATAACTGATACCCATTGTACCAAGCGATCTAAATTCAGTTGAATCATTCCATCGTGAGTGGAATTCATACGTTTAAAAATTCTCAAGTCATCCCCAAATAACAAGAAGGCAACGTCGACGGTGAAAAATATAAATATAGATCAAATATAATTCTTAATAACTTACTATTTGAAAATATCGTCTATAACCGGTTAAATACTAATATTTGAATCATGAAATAATTATATAAAATTTAAAAATTATATTCGTTTACTTTAAATTTCTAAATAGTAACAGTATTATTTACTTGAGACATTGGTCACGTGCAAATAAATTTGCAGTTACAACAAAAGTTAAAATTTTCAAATGTTTGATCTTGGAATCCCACAACTGTCATTTTAAGAAGTACTTTTACTAGAAATTTCTGTCTTTTAAATGAGACATTGTTGTTTCATATATTTGAATAAACCTGCGTAATCCGCAATAGAAAAATTTGAATTAATTTCTTGTTCTAATCCTGTCATTAGTAAATTAATTTTTGCTAACAGCAGTCAATGTTATTTCCAATTGATGGATTTAAAATATTTTTAATATTATAGTTATATATATATATATATATATATATATATATATATATATATATATATTATAGTGAAAATTATGCAATGGCATAGATTTGGTTCGGTGATTTTGGTTAAATCAATGGAAAAATGGACACAATTGAAAACACTGGTATCCGATTTTAATTATATTACTACTTACGTCAATAGAAACTCATGAGTACTCAGGCCGCAATTTTCTTGGATAACGGCGTGAGTTTTTTTCGTCCGTTGGCTGATGGCTGACCTTAAGTTGTCCTGGGACAATATTGGTCGAACGTCTTCAATCCTTTGACGGAGGGCTTCGAAGCTGGAGAGCGGCTCACCATGGTCTTTGTACACTAAAGCCTTCTACTTATCCGTTGCGTAATGGTCCAAAGGAATTAATTTGATGGAATACATTAGCATGGTAGCGGTCCTCGTAAATTTGAGAGGCCATGAAATCTTGAACGTCTTTGGCAGAATGAGAGGTGTATATAAGTCATGTATGAAGCATAATGAAGGGGATCAAATAGCAAATCGTGCCCAATTTTATTGGAAATCCAGAAACACAAAAACCATTTACAAATTGCCTGATCAAGTTTTCAACTTAATTCTTCGGCTATTTAACTGCAAAAAGATATTAAAATTTAACTTTTTCCTATGTACAAAACAAAAGTTGTAGAAATCGTACTTTCCTGCGTCGCGAGTTTTCGAGAAATCGCAACTTTGCCACAATCTAACTAATAGAGATCGCCCTTGGCAAATTATATCATAGATACAGCTGATATCATACGATAAGTATCATTCTCTGCATCCGCTACAAATATTTTTGATTCAGCGTATTTTACCTATTTACTATGCCAAAATTTTCACTTGAAATGTATAATTTCTGTGCTCGATTATGTCTTGATTGGAAAAAATACGACGCTACCACAAAAGGCTTTTCCATACGAGCGGAGAGAAATGGATCGCCACACTCAATTAGACAGAGGAGGAGAGGAGAAATGGGAGGAAAAATAAAGAGAGAGAAAAAGATATGAAGATGAAGAGAATAAGGTTATATGATGGGGAGTGAGGCTAGAACTGAGAGAGGGAGGGTGGAGAAACAGTGGAATAGATCCACGGGGGAGCATTTCTACTTAGCCCTCGAGGTCTCTACGGGTACTGCGAGATGCCAACGCAGCAATCTGTAACCAATTCCCGTGGGATGAAATTGCGTCCGAACCACACAAGAAATTGTAATTTAGCATCCTCTACTAAGGTCCGGAGAGGATTCTACGACGACGACGAGGGTGGAAAGGAAAGGGTAAAAGAAGAGAGAGAGAGGTAGAGAAGGAGGGAGTGGCGGCGTCGTGCCTTCCCCAAGGATTTTCGGGAAAGAGAAGAGGCGAGGACGATGGCGGACGACAGTAGAATGGAAGTATTCTTGGGACGAGGAAGAGTTTTGGAGGCAAGGGAGGGTTTAGGAGGGGAGGGGAGAGAGGGAGGGAGGATTCGAAGGGAGAACGCCAGGGAGGAGGGCCGGATTGGTCGTCCTACAAGGGATGGTGTCGTAAGGAAAAGGGTTGAGGCAAGTGCAGACGAGGGAATGTACACAAGGGGAAGGAAAGGGTTGCTTGCGGAGGGTGAAGTGAGCGAAAATCAATTTCATACGTTGAATGAGTGAAAAGGTTTTATCGGGGTTGGAAGAAGGGACGAATGGGTGTGAAGGTGGAGGGGGAGGAAGAGAGATGGTGAGAACACGCATGTTCTGAGTCCCAAAACACGATCTTTCACCTTGATATCACAGATACTCTCCGATGTCATTATCGTGAGATCCTCCGTACATTTCGCGGATATTAAAATTTTTTCTCGATCGATTTCATCGAAATTTTTCGACAAAATTTCTGATATTTTACTTTCCAAAGGAATCGTTTATAACCGCATGTTTTTTCGGTTGATGACATAGGAATAACAACTATAAACTCTTCATAAAACGGCTCTTTAGGGAATTTATGTCTGACTGGATGTAGTAGTCTTCGATTCCTATTACATAACCAGCTTTTCTTAATAAAGTCAAAATTAACGTGAATTGCTGCAATAACTTATAAAAATATAAATATGGCACATTTATGTATAAAGTTATATTAAAAATAATCATCAGTAGTGTCAGTCTTACGACTGCTCTTGCTGACTAGGGAATACATATATGGTGTGGTGGTATCCCGTTGCCTTCCACACCGGACAAACAGAAGGGAGGAGGGAAAACCCGGTGCCGGTATTAGCGCACACTTACGAAAGCACCAAGGGACCCAACTGCTCAACGTCCCTTAAAATACATCCTAATAAAATATGTGAAACTTCGAGTAAACGTTATTATCTTTTACCAAATTTCGTCATTAGTATTCCACATTCCGATAGGTTTTAGGCTCACCCAGAGAGGGGACCAGTTATTTTTGCGCCCACGACAATGTATGAAAGTTACGCCCCCTTCTAATGAAAGTATACAGTACACAATTTTATCTCTCAAAACTATAGTTTATTTACAATGTAGAGGTAAATTAAAATATTTATAAAATAGATTTTATAATATAAAACATTACATAGCATAGGGATCATATGATCCATTAATTTCATCTATAAAACATGACACTAATTCAAATGGTCATTTGTCGCCCCCTTAAATGTGCTGCCCCCTAGGCGTGTGCCTCGCTCGCCTTGTCCTAGTTCCGACACTGGATCGCCCGACCCAATCTGTGCCATCCAAGATCTTTCTCTTCATCCTCTCATATCCACCCCTTTCTCATAATGCATCTAATATTCCTTCCCTCTTTCAATCTCTTTGCCTCTTTTCTAGCTTCCTCCCTTCTACGACTTCTTTCAATATGCCGCTTCATTTCAAAGTTTGATCCATCCATTTCTTCCGTCTTTTCCTTATTACTCTAATTTATGTCTTCTCTTCCCCTACTGTATTTTACCCCTTTAGAGCAGAATTATGAAAAACGCCGCAACAAATAATCAAAAACAGATTAGCAGAGATTCACATAATGAGATACTGAAATAATTTACCAAATTAATTTAGCATTTTCCAACATTTAGACATGATGCCATATGGATGCGATTTGCAATCAGGGTTGTTTAAATCTGTATACATTGCGCATACACCATGCATAAAACAAAAAATTGTGCATACATAGTAACTATGCTTAATTGATAAAATATAACAAATATATAGAGGCCACTGTGTAGTTTAGAATCGCCAATGGTGACCGGGCGCCTGGCTTTGCCAAGCCTTGGTTACCGCAAAAACTTTCAAGGATATGTGTGTGATTCCAACTATGTACTCAAATTACTTTAATACACATTTGAAAGGAAACTTCCTTTGCTTGTTCAAATTTCTCTCACTCGGTGGTTCTAAGGACATCATAAAAACAATGATGCCATTGCCATACGCCCTGAAAGAGTTCTAACTTCCTCATTTGTTTTTCTCTCAGTCCAACTAATTTTCTATGCCATCTCAAACATCCAATCTGGCCACATCTTCTCCTCTCATAGCCCATGTCGCACATCCATACACTGCAAGTCAAAGTTTTCACTGACCTCTTTTTAATATCTTTATCCAGACTTCCTGTCTCGTAAATATTTCTTATAATCTTATACTATTACTATTCTTGCCCTGATCTCTCTTGTGCTATCACCCCACTACATATATAAGTAAATTATTCCACCGGTTCCAGCCCTTCTCTATACACTTTAACATTGGCCTGTGATTCCTCACGCTTGGTAAACTCAGGACTTCAGTTATCCTCATATTAATTTTCATTTCGAATGCCTTTGCCTTTCCATTTAAAGAGATAACTGGCATTTGCAAGCCCTTTTCCAAATTACTCACTAATGCTTTGTAATCTGCAAAACTAATTGATTTCACTAGGCTACCTCCTGCTTTTGACCTTCTATCTACATCTCCCCTCAACTGTAAGATCGTTTCTTTGTCATAAATATTAAACAATGCCGGTGAGAGTGGGCAACCCTTTTCATGCTTCTTCCTAGCGTTGCCCAATCTGATTCTCACTCTGCTACCGTTACCAGTGCATTCTGATTCATATACAGATTTTTGATTAAACGTCTATTTCTCCAATCTAGTATTTTCCTCGACACTTCCATTACCTTAAGCCAGGGATGCTCAAGACGTTGATCGCAATCGATTGGTTGTTTGCCAGATCTTTTTAGGTAGATCTCTTAACCCTTTTTTCCGACGTGCTCATATGCTGCTGATCACATTATCTGTATATTTTCACTAATTATTAAATAGTTATTCTGCCAAATGAGCGCAGCTTGTATGTTTAGAAGATGGATTTGACAATTTTAAACCTTCACTTACCTACCAATTTCATCACCAGAGAGAACTATTTGTTTTGTTAGTTCATAAATCGTATCTGTATTCAGTAATCAGCAGGACTGTCTTTAGGGAGAGGCTGGGGTGCTGTCGCTCAGAACTTGAAGTAAGGCAAGGCTAAAGCGAGGCGCAACATGGAGACCTTGTTGACATAATATAGTAAGGTGGCTTAGAAAAATTTTGTCAGAGATTTAGTGAGTTTTTACCTGAAATCAAGGAGTTGCTGGATTTAAGAATTGATGAATATATGTAGCATGATGATTCACATTTGGTTTTTATGATTGATATCACTGCTAGGTTAAACAAGCTCAACTTTAACCTTCAATGAAAAGACAACATTATCATTTAGATGATTAGTTCTGACCACCTTAAAAAAATATAACTGCTCTTTGCGCAACAGCAGCGAAGTGAAGTGAGACATTTTTCAAATTTGACATCAGAGCTAGAAATCCAAGGAAGAGAACTTACAACATCTGATGCTATTATATATCTCCTAGCATTATTCATATATATCTTCGTCCGCTGAGTTGCTTAAACCACGCATTTGTTATTATAAACTTGTTTTTTTACATAACCTACCATTTTGTGCTCTTTCATTTTTCCTTCCTTGGTAATCTCACCACCATCTTTGCCTTTCCCCACTACATCATTCCATTCTCCCATGAATTTTGTAATTTCTTTTTGGCTTTTACTTATCTCAAAACTTCCTCAAGTTAATCGTAGAAGTCGCTTACTCCCTCCTCACCGTGGCCGCTTGTGGGCACATGCACTTGTATAGTCACTAAGTTTACTTGACCTGTCTTCATATCACTAGGTCGTCTACCTGCTACGTGTGCTACTCTCCCCCAGTTTTCATTTCCCCCACTATACATAACCCTGGAACCATCACTCCATAAATCTCTTTTCCAACTTGCTTCACACAAGCCTAAGGTATTTCCTTCATCTCGTTTCATTTTTAGATTTATATTTTCTAATTCCTCTTTGCCTTTCCATTGTCATGAGTATTGCAAGGACGCAATGGCCACGGTGTCGCCGACGATGTGAATCGAATTTCTATTTACGAACACTGCCATGATGCTTGGGATAATAGTTGAGGTGGTTTTAAAGTGACATCATCACTTAATTAGGCTGACCTACTTGGTACAGTCTCCTCTCTGAGGAACAGACGCTGCTGGGACTACTCTTATTCTGGTCCCTACCTATTAACCTTAGCAGGAGCAGATGCTACAGTCATCGTAGCTCTCATAGTGTATGGAACACTTAAACCCTTCTACCACGACAAGGTTGTTGTTCAGAGTAGAGAATTACAAAGCAGACATTATCTTAAGCAACTTCAAACAAATAAGCAATTCCGTTGTCAAATTTTAAATTCATTCAAATATTAATGTTCGCCAATTTAATGGATATAGTGTAAATATTTGAGCGAAATGCGAGTAAATATTCTCAGACTTTCCATAAACAAGGCTTCTTGAAATATTACATCGCCATTCTTTTGACAGAGGTGCAAATCGAACGAAAAAGAAAGGCGCTAATCCACACTCGCTGGGGTGCGGTTCATTTGTTTCCAGAATCCCGCGCTATCCCGCAGCACACTCCGTTTGGAATTTGGAAACATTCGCCGCACTAAACCGACAAAAAGCCCGACTTATTTGTTTCGCTTGGCGCGGAGAAAAAAAAGGACGAGAAACAAATACATTTTCGCAGGAAATCCACCTCTCAGCACCTCCCACTCCTCCTATGGCGGAGAAGGGAGCATCGAAAGCACAGGGACTTTCTCTGCCTCCCTCTCTTCCTCTCCGTCTGCCTTTTCTTTGGAAATAAATTAGCTTTTGCATAAGCTAAGAGGCTTACAGGTTTACACGCGAAATGAAACATGTCAGTTCTGCTTCCACATCGGGCCGCGAGGACGTAATAAAATTTCTAAAAAAGAACAGCAGAGGAACTAAATGAAAGTATGCAAAGGCGAAAAGACCACTGCGTGATGAGGTGAGGGACGCGAAAATGGAGGGAAGAGGAGTTGGATTGGGAGGGAAAAATTTGAGAGAAAGACGTAAAAAAGGATGGGTGTATAAGAGGGGAGTGAGAAGGTTTTGTAGGAAGGAGAAAGAAGATGGAAGAGTTAAGAGAGTCTGCGAGGGGGTGAAAGGTTAGTGAGGTGAGGAGGAGAAAATAATGCGGGAAGAGAGAAGAGGAAAATGGAGTGGATCTTGGCTCGAGCATGAACGGAAGGTGGGAGGATAAGGGGGGAAATTATTAGAAAATGAGAGTGAACAGGAATTAGGGGAATAATGTAGGAGAGGTACGGTTGGGGAACGGAGAAGAATGAGAAGGGAGAGGAGGAGATAGAGGAAGGAAGAGGCGGAGGGACAGGAGAAGGTTATCGCCGATTTTGTTTCCGGCCGAATAAATTTGAAATTGAAATGGGCGCCCGTGAGATTCCGAGTAATTGCATCAACGCACGCCCCACGGATTAAAAAAAGAATTAACACTTCGCAGCAGTGTCAGTGATGGCGGTAGCAGTAGTTTATGGTAAACACACGGTTTGACGGCTCCCTCTTGAAAATCTCGTTTCGTCATTAGAGTGGAAAATCGCTTCATGTGACGAATGCACGGTTTGTTTTATTTTTTTTCGAATGCGTAATTTAAATTTGTTCGCGCAGCAAATGAAATTTCTGACTACAGGTGAGGAGGAGATTCGTGTTAATTCAGCGGACTAGTGATTTTTTCGCGAATGGCAACTAAATAATATGAGATCCGTCGAAACAAATGACGGCAGAGGCTGCGGTGCAAACACGATGCATGCGCATAGAATAGTCGTCCGAGGGAAAATATATTCTCGGTTGTTAGTTTGAAACAACACGGATAAATATTTTGCAATGCTAACTTATAGATCGAAAAATTGATTTTTTTATCGGTTATTCGTGATAAAATAACCAAAAGGGATCGTAAGTATATTCTGCGTTACTGGTTCATACGTAAATAAATTGAATAATCTAATGAATGAATAATCAAATTTTGTTGATAGCAAGTTTGAAAAGAAAATACGTTTATTTATTATACTCGGAAAATAAAAACCTCTTGGTGGAATCATTCGTTTAAAAATTACTCTCCAAATTCCTCCTTCAAAAGTTGAATATCTTTTTCTTTCCTAAATAAAATAATAAGCAAAAAAGGCCGATTTATCAATTATGCCCTTTTTGCTGTGGTATATTTCTAAGATTTACTCCTTTGATGAAATTTGGTCTCAATAGATAACAATAAGCCACATTGTCTAAAATTTTATCCTCTTATAATTAAAAAAATTTCAAATTGATTAAAATTCCTTAGTAATGATTTATTGAATTGTTAAGAGCTTAAATTGGAACCATCAAAAATAAAATGCTTTTTAATACGGACATTTGAATAATAGCATGGAATTGACTTTTTCAGCTAGTTGTCAATTGAACGAATAGGTTATTGAAACAGGTTTGAACTTCCTCAAAGTTATAAAATGATCTATAGCGTAGCATAAAAGACATAGTAATTCGGATGTCATTTTATCAAATAAATTTTTAGAAGGCTCTACAGCATAGGACTGAAGTTGCCATTAAGTTCACTTACTTTGATTGATGTCATGCTCATAAAATATCATCGAGGTTACTATATATTTTATTGGATGCAGTTTTGAAAAGTAAAACTGCACGTTTGTTTAAATTACTTATTTTATATGTGAAAAAATTATCAAGGCTAGCAGTTTGTTTGCAAAATGTCACGGTGAAATTTTTTCACACAACATATAATAGTAAAATAGATCAAATAGTTTGCGACTTCCACTTTCTTAATTTCAAACCTTTGAATGAATCAATAAAACCCGTATGCATTTTTTGTTTACTTCCAAACACAATGCTCTTTCTCAAAGTTGATAATAAATATAGAGGAGTAAATGAGTAACTGCACAAAAAACATACTTTTTCAGTGAGCAATACAGGGATAAAACATTCACTCACCAGTTGAATCAGTATAAGTTTGCACCAATTCTTTACTACCCGAATCGGTTCTAAGCGCGGAAAGCATTTAAATATTATTTTAAATGCGATTGCTTTATTTGAAATCGATACTGCATCAAATTTGAAGGGAAATGGGGTATTTCAGATATTGACTCTTCAGCCTTTATGCGAAAATCCTATCTCCGAAAATTTCGAATGTTTTTCTTAACTTTCGTGTTTTTCTCTCTCTCACACACACACACACACACACTATCCCTGTCGTCCTCACCCACTTTATTCTAACCAAAGGTCGCCATTATTTCCCCAAAGCTCCTCGAATGTTCAAATCCGGATTAATGACGAAAGAAAGCACGTTTACCTTTCTACTTGCGAAAAAGAGAGACTGCCACTTTGCCGATCCCGACCATACAAAATCCACTTTTCTCCCTCCTCTTGACGCATCTTTGGCCACGCCCACCCTCTTTCCGCTTCCCTCTTCCCCTGCCACTCGCCCCCTCCCGAGCTCCTCTAGCCGCCGACCTAAGAGGACCAGCTCTCCCTTATGTTTCTTTCCTTTTTTTTTAAACGTCGCATCCGAACGAAATTAACTCTCCGCAACTCGAACCGCCTATGCTATACGTTCCCTTCCGAATGGCATAGACGCGATTCGATTACGGCCGCAGTAATGAAGTCCCGGAACCAGAAACCGGATTACCTCGCACCGCGATCCACTTCTCCTACGCTAGATAAAGGTTAGGCTGGCGAAAATTGCGAGGGGAAAACTGTTGGGAGCGTCTTGCGAAGGGAGGCAAGAGAAGGTTGAGGCGAAAAGAAGATAATACTTGGTTCTTGCCGGTCGAAAAGCTACGACGATAGAAAAAATTGTCGTTCCTTCAAAAACGTCGTCTTCATGATTTCCTACCGTCCAATTAGAAACATATGACCAGAGGAGGAATCAGGAAGCGTGGAGGTTCATAATCGAGTGCGGTCTATGTACTCAGCGTTACTCGCTTACTGCGATTCGGATTAGAGAAGGCCTTCCATTGTGCTTTTTTTGGGTTAACATGCCTTACGTTCGATCCGATTTGAGGGCTGTGTCTAGTCACAGTTAAACGGAAAATAGGAAAATACGCCAGCTCATGCGTCGTAAAAAAAATGTACGTAAATGCGACTCTCCAGGGCATTAGGCACGCTTCCGCTTGAAATTTACCGATCTTTGCCGAAGCCGTATTTCAGTAGTTTCCAGATAGATGGCCACTTTTCTAAGCATTTTTCACCAACACGGTATCGCACATTGCATTCGCCACGCCAGTACGCGTGTGCAGGTGTTTAATAAAATAGAGAACCTCTTACCTAACCGGGTTTGACGATGCTATTGATAAAATTAATCGACTAAACTCGATTTTCTTCCAAAATAGATCATATGATTTGAAAATTGACACGAAACATCGTGTTATAATGTTTCGAATTAAGAATTTAAATGAAATTGGTATGCAAATCCAATTAATAAAAACAACCATAAGCAGAATATTTCAAATAAATTTGGCAAGCCATTCTAGTATGTTAGTCTAAAATAAAATAAACTATTTTCAGTCAGACATAAATAAAACATTTTCCGTACAAGCGTTTTACAAATGTTTTTTTTTGGCATTAACACTTTATAAGAATAGTTTATTAAGAGAAACTTTGCTACCAAACTCCAGAAGACTATCATATGTGCCTATTTTTTCAACGCGGTAAGCACGAGCATTTTTACAACTCATTCGTTAAACCCACCATCACTGGTCGTTCGAAGGAATTCGCGAGGTAATCGACAAAAGAATGCGTATTCTGATAAGAACAACGGCAAAAAGAACCGTGGCCATGAGCCCCAAGTAATGGGAGAAGAATTTCAGTTCCTCGAGTAGGTGTCGAATAGGTATAACATAAATATCGTTATATCTCGTTAAAATTTCTTTAAATTTTTTATCAGAATGATGCCGACAAAACATATGATTGATATGGACAGGTGTTTTCCAACAGGACTGCGCTTGGTGGGTCGTATGTTGTCAAAGAAACACCTTTTTAGATTTTAAATAGTGTTTGAGGGAATGTTTTTTTATCCTACTATAGGAACAACGCCATAGTATTACCAGTTAAATGTGTCCATCGATTAATTGTGATACCGGCTTTTATACAAACAATAAGTTCTTCGAGGTGTAACCTTTGGAAGAGTGTCGGGCATATAAAAATTTTGGGAACCGCTGGTGTAAATATTCATTACACAGGCACTCTGCCCGTTATGATGATCCGCGTAACGCTGATTCTGTCGTTACGCTCTTTTCGCTGTACTATAAACACATCCCACCATACTCGACCGCAAATCCTCGCCATTCGCGGATCATAACCTATCCCATATTTGTAATATTAAATATCCCGAAAAACGCATTCCGCGTTCCGCTCACTCGGATATCATTCCATTTTTCAAAAACGCATCACCAGCGTTAAGCGGGAACTCCGTCTTCGCGATATTCAAAAATTAATAATTAATTATCAACGTAATTTCTGTAACGCTTTAGTATTTAATTAAACCAGATAAGTGCAAGGAACCGATTTGATCATAATTCGTACTCGAGGTAAAACATTTTTTGGGAAATGTGGTTAACAATACAAATAGAAAAAGACACGACATACGCTTTAATTAACTGATTCTTAAAGATGAATTTTGGTGTAGAGAACAACTCATAATAATGTTTTAAATATTGCTTTTCTCATAGGATATCGTTTGATTGTTTACTTTAATAAATGTAAAATACATATATGTTATTGGGGGTGCCGGTAGTGTAGTGGTTAGGACGCTGGCTGCTACTCGCCTGCTGCTCGAAAAGGGCAGTGGGCACGAATTCTGCGAAAGTAGGATTTTTTCCAAGGTCGCCGGCTTCCTGTTTGTGTGGTTTGAGGAGACCGCGCAAAGTCAGCGTTTCGTCCTTCGGAAGGGACGTTAAGCCGTTGGTCCCCTTGATGCTCTTCGTTAAGAGTAGGCTAATGCCGGCACCGAGTTTTTCTTCTCCCTTGTGAGTGTGTTCGGTGTGGAAGGAGCTATGGCCAGTGCTGTAGTCGTAAAAAAGCAGAAGTTATACTGTATTCGTAAGTAAAACTTTGAGGGGGAGGGAAGAGGGTCGTGCCCAGTTTTTTAAGAGCAAAGTACATGACTATAATGTTACGATGGCAGGAGAAAACTTACGAGCTTAATTTGGATTTCTTTGACAAATTTATTTCAATTATACTTTAGCGACGTATATAAAGAATTCAAAAATAATAAGTATAGTATTTATCTTCAATCTGATAAAAACAAAAGTACTATTAGAATATTGTTATTAAATCTCTTCATGGGCAGCAGATTTTCAAGAATTGCAGATGTATTTGGGGGCTCGAAAAAAGGAGGAATTAACTGTTTTTTCAATCAGCCTGTATAATTTCCATAAGGCCAGGGTAAACGCTATTCGTTCGAAAAAGCAGAGGGTGTACCCTATTCATTCGAAAAAAGCAAAGGGTATACACCGTATACCCTCCACTACAGCACTGGCTATGGCTATAATAATCCAAGGGGTTGATTAGCCAAAAATGCGCACACTCACACTATATTTGTTATCGTTTTAAATCTGTAGTTAGACTTCCATATAAATTCAGATATTCTCATCAGTTTTTATTTAAATAACAAGTAATTGGCAATTTAAATTTGTTTATATTCTATGTATTCTTTTGTCAATCTCTTATAGTTCATCTACATATTTTTGTAGTTGTTATAATCCCGAAAACCCGCAGGAAATAGAAGGCCTTAGAAATAGAATATTTGCCATCAAGCCTTCCTTCATACCAGCTAATCTTCAGATGGATTCATGTCTCGCCTTGTAGCCTTTTAATCTAAGTCAATCTAACATGAAGACTGGAAGGTTAATTACTGCCTGAAAATTCAAAAGAATTGTACTAAACTGTTCTCTATGGAGAAATAATTCAGAACGAAACAAATCGATTAATAATTAATTGGAATGTAGTCAAATGAATGGCATTCGAATCTCGATAACTAATGCTATATTTTTTATTTATTTTATCGAAGAGAAAGTATTTTTCTGACTTTAATACGTACTGTAGATACAGTGGAATCCACCTATAACAAATACGGTAATAGCGCGGTAACAGATTTAATGAGCATATTAATGAAGGTTAAAAGAAGCAACATTTCAACATTACTTTCGTTATTGCAATGACGAGAAAATTAGCATTGGAAGTCACGCTTGTGCGCTTGGGTAAAAATCTTGCAACACGGTCTTCCATTTGGACGAATATACATTTCGTACCCACAGTCCGTTTCAATCCATTTCCAATCTTACCTACCTACTAGCCTGAAAAAAAATATATATACATACATATATATACATACCCTATTGTTCCGAATATAAAGCGACCTCAAATATAACGCGACCCTAAGATTTTTGGAAAGTTTTTCAAGAAAAAACTAGACCTCGAATATACCGCCGCCACAAACAACCTTCAGCCAATTTAACACAAGTTCTTCGTTCATCCACCCCTTCTCCTACGCGTAAAAGATTACACCTGACGGTAACTTTTCCTTTGGCATCCTTTTACGATTTAAAATTACGTAGAGAGTCAGTTTTCGTCTGTCAGCCGTGACTGCAAGCAAAGCAGTTATCCTTGATTTCTCATTTCCGGTGGATTTTAACATCAATTTAGCTACGACTATTTTAAAATTCATGTGATAACTTCGTCGGATTCCTCTGTTAACCTAGGATTTGAAAGAACCTTTTTTCTCAACATGGTCAATTGACTTTTTTTACCCATTGTTAAAATAACGGATGAATAAAAACTCGCTATGGTAGTTAACATTATATATCGACGACTCTTACAGAGGAGGATATAACATATAACATACTAGTAGTTGGTGCTTGCATACTGCAAGCATTTCATCTCAACATAAAAAACATTCACTATTCATATTTCATCATTACACATATATTTATAATTCTAAATATTTCACCTCCGTAGCAATTTTCGTTTTTCCCACATGTAAAAATAATAGTTTAAAACAATCCCCAAATGTTGCAATTTTAAACATTTTACACTTTCTCCATTATGGGGTACTAATGCTACACATTTTTAGCCAAATTTTAAAGTTGTAGCACTTCTAGAAGTAAAATAATATTTTTCTAATTGTTTAAATTTAAATAATTTATAACGGCCTCCGAAATTCATATATTGTAAAATTGAAATGTTTATTTGTGCAAATTTACTACTCTGTAAATAATTTGAAAATTTCAGCTTCCTAGCTCATCCCGTAGTACCAAAACAGTTATCCATTTGTTTAAACTAAAAAAAAATTTAGCTGCTAAACAAAAAAAAATATCAAAATTTGTATAATCCCTATTTCGTTTTTTTACAGATCCTACCTCTAAAAAAATTTCAGCTCCGTAGCACATTCGAAAATACATAAACCTTGAAAATTTGTTAAAACAATTGCGAATTATAAGCTGTCGCATTGTTGCACTTTTTCAAGATTTTCATTTTTTCTAGTCGGTTTTGCACAAAATCCTACCTAAGAAAAAATTTCGAATCTCCATCTCGTCTGGAAGTGCTTAAACATTAGTATCCTCCTGTTATCATTATATATCGACGACTCTTACAGAGGAGGATATAACATACTAGTAGAAGGTGCTTACATACTGCAAGCATTTCATCTTACCTTGAAAAAACATTCATTTTTCAGAGAGATATTGCATCATTACAAATATTTTTTTAATTCTAAAGATTTCTCCTCGGGACCGATTTTCGTTTTTTCCTTATGGAACAATAATGTAGTAAAACAATCGCAAATTGTTGCTAATTCAGGAATATTATACTTTTTCTACATTGAGGTAATAATGCCATTTCTGCCAAATTTTAAATTTGTAGCACATTTAGAAGTGAAATAACATTTATCTAATTGTTTAAATTTAAATAATTTTTAACGGCCGTAATAAAAATTTCATGGATACTTTGAAATATGTAAAAGTTTATATACACTAAACTCTAAATAATTTAAAAATTTCAGCTCTCTAACTCGCCCCGTAGTATCTAAACATTTACCTATTTGTTAAAACTTTAAGTATTTTTAACTGTCATACAAATTAAAATTTCTATAATCCCTATTTCGTTATCTTACAAACCCTACCTCTAAAACAAATTTCAGCTCCGTAGCACATTCCGAAATACATAAACCTTGAAAATTAGTTTAAACAATTGCGAATTTTTAGCGGCCGCATTGTTGCACTTTTTCAAGATTTTCGATTTTTCTAGGCGGTTTTGCACAAAATCCTATCTATGAAAAAAATTTCGAATCTCCAGCACATCTGGAAGTGCCTAAACATTAGTATCCTCCTGTTATATATATGTTATATATCGACGACTCTTACAGAGGAGGATATAACATACTAGTAGTTGGTGCTTGCATACTGCAAGCATTTCATCTCACATTAAAAGAACATTCATTTTTCAGACAGAAATTTCAATATTACAAATAGTCTTTTAATTCTAAAAATTTCATTTCTGCAGTGATTTTCGTTTTTCCACATGTAAGAATAATAGTTTAAAACAATCTCCAATGTCGCAATTTTAAAAATTTTACACTTTCTTCATTATAAGGTTCTAATGCTACACATTTTAGCAAATTTTAAAGTTGTAGCACTTCTAGAAATAAAATAATATTTTTCTAATTGTTTAAATTTAAATAATTTTTAACGGCCGCCGCAATTCATATATTGTGAAATTGAAATGTTTATTTTTGCAAATTCAATACTCTGTAAATAATTTAAAAATTTCAGCTTCCTAGATCATCTCGTAGTACCTAAACGGTTATCTATTTGTTTAAAATTTAAGAATTTTTAACTGCCAAACAAATTAAAATATCAAAATTTGTATAATCCCTATTTCGTTTTTTTAAGAATTCTACTTATAAAAAAATTTCAACTCCGTGGCACATTCGAAAATATATAAACCTTGAAAATTTGTTTAAACAATTGCGAATTTTTAGTGGCCGCATTGATGCACTTTTTAAAGATTTTCGCTTTTTCTAGTCGGTTTTGCACAAAATTCTACTTATGAAAAAAATTTCGAATCTCCAGCTTATTTGGAAGTACCTAAACATTAGTAACCTCCTGTTATCATTATATATCGACGTCTCTTAAAGAGGAGGATATAACATACTAGTAGTTGGTGCTTGCATACTGCAAGCATTTAATCTCACCTTGAAAAAACATTCATTTTTCAGACAGACATTTCATCATTCGAAATATTCTTTTAATTCTAATGATTTCACCTCCGCAGCGATTTTCGTTTTTCCCACATGTAAAAATAATATTTTAAAACAATCCCCAAATGTTGCAATTTTAAATATTTTATACTTTCTCCATTAAGTGGTACTAATGCTACACATTTTAGCCAAATTTTAAAGTTGTAGCACTTCTAGAAGTAAAATAATATTTTTCTAATTGTTTAAATTTAAATAATTTTTAACGGCCGCCGCAATTCATATATGGTAAAATTGAAATGTTTATTTGTGCAAATTTACTACTCTGTAAATAATTTGAAAATTTCAGCTTCCTAGCTCATACCGTAGTACCTACACAGTTATCTATTTGTTTAAACATTAAGAATTTTTAACTGCCAAACAAACTAAATATCAAAATTTGTATAATCCCTATTTCGTTTTTTAAGGAATTCTACTTATAAAAAATATTTCAACTCCGTGGCACATTCGGAAATACATAAACCTTGAAAATTTGTTTAAACAATTGCGAATTTTTAGCGGCCGCATTGTTGCACTTTTTCAAGATTTTCGTTTTTTCTAGTCGGTTTTGCACAAAATCCTATTTATGAAAAAAATTTCGAATCTCCAGCACATCTGGAAGTGCCTAAACATTAGTATCCTCCTGTTATATATATGTTATATATCGACGACTCTTACAGAGGAGGATATAACATACTAGTAGTTGGTGCTTGCATACTGCAAGCATTTCATCTCACATTAAAAGAACATTCATTTTTCAGACAGAAATTTCAATATTACAAATAGTCTTTTAATTCTAAAAATTTCATTTCTGCAGCGATTTTCGTTTTTCCCACATGTAAGAATAATAGTTTTAAACAATCGCCAAATGTCGCAATTTTAAAAATTTTACACTTTCTTCATTATAAGGTTTTAATGCTACACATTTTAGCCAAATTTTAAAGTTGTAGCACTTCTAGAAATAAAATAATATTTTTCTAATTGTTTAAATTTAAATAATTTTTAACGGCCGCCCGAATACATATATGGTAAAATTGAAATGTTTGTTTTTGCAAATTATATACTCTGTAAATAATTTTAAAATTTCAGCTTCCTAGTTCATCTCGTAGTACCTAAACGATTATCTATTTGTTTAAAATTTAAGAATTTTTAACTGCCAAACAAATTAAAATATCAAAATTTGTATAATCCCTATTTCGTTTTTTTAAGAATTCTACTTATAAAAAAATTTCAACTCCGTGGCACATTCGAAAATATATAAACCTTGAAAATTTTTTTAAACAATTGCGAATTTTTAGCGGCCGCATTGTTGCACTTTTTAAAGATTTTCGCTTTTTCTAGTCGGTTTTGCACAAAATTCTACTTATGAAAAAAATTTCTAATCTCCAGCATATCAGGAAGTGCCTAAACATTAGTATCCTCCTATATGTTATCATTATATATCGACGACTCTTACAGAGGAGGATATAACATACTAGTAGTTGGTGCTTGCATGCTGCAAGCATTTCATCTCACCTTGAAAAAACATTAATTTTTCAGACAGACATTTTATCATTACAAATATTCTTTTAATTCTAAAGATTTCAGCGTCGCAGCGATTTTTGTTTTTCTCACATGTAAAAATAATAGATTAAAAAAATCCCCAAATGTTGCAATTTTAAAAATTTTATACTTTCTCCATTATGGGGTACTAATGCTACATATTTTAGCCAAATTTTAAAGTTGTAGCATTTCTAGAAGTAAAATAATATTTTGCTAATTTTTTAAATTTAAATAATTTTTAACGGGCGCCACATTTCATATATGGTTTGACATTTAAAAATTCTTAAAGTTTAAACAATTGGATAACTGTTTAGGTACTACGGCATGAGCTAGGAAGCTGAAATTTTCAAATTATTTACAGAGTACTAAAATTGCACAAATAAACATTTCAATTTTACCATATATGAATTGTGTCGGCCGTTAAAAATTATTTAAATTTGAACAATTAGAAAAATATTATTATACTTCTAGAAATGCTACAACTTTAAAATTTGGCTAAAATATGTAGCATTAGTACCCCATAATGGAGAAAGTAAGGATGTGTAAGGATGAAAGATGAATAATGAATGTTTTTTATGTTGAGATGAAATGCTTGCAGTATGCAAGCACCAACTACTAGTATATATATATATATATATATATATATATATATATATATATATATATATAGTATATATATATATATATATAGTTACTTTGTAACTATTCGGACTCTACCTCATCACACTCCCTCTTTATTGGCTATCCACCCCTCCTACTCCCCACCTCCTCCAATCATCAACCTTCCCACATCACCCTGTCATTCCCCGCCCAGTGTGTCACTTTACGTTACTCTTTCGCTGAAGAAGGGCTTAGGCCCGATAAGCTTGCGTGTGTTTTTGTGTTCGTGTGTTTTACGTGTCTCTTCGACGCCCCCAGCAGCCTGCCAGCTTGGTCCTCAACTTGGTGAGTGTCCGCTGGGCTTCCCTCAACACCTTGTTGCCACCCTCATCACTACCTTTTCTTTTCCTTTAGTTAATATATATATATATATATATATATATATATATATATATATATATATATATATTCAGAGAGACCACATAGACGGAACCCTTAAAGATAAGCCTGATAAAATGTTATGTGAAAAAACAACACTGCTGATAAAGAAAAAAAGGGAAATGAAAATGACCAATGACCTTAATGGAATGATCCACTCCGCAGAACGCAACAAAAGTATTAGGAAGTCTATCAAAGAATATGTGAAGAAATATAATTATGAACTAATCGAGAAAACTATAGAAAATAATAGAAGTTATAAAAAATGAAACAGCGTCTCTACATTGGTAAGAGACAGTTGGTGGAAATGATGTTAAAAGAGGGCTCGATTACCCATAGCAGGAAGTTATTTCTAAAACGAGTAGAATAATTTTACACGAAACTATATGAAGATCTATTTACTAATTAGGATATATCGTTGATAGCTCACAATAACTTTGGCTCAGATTATTAGATATAAAGTACTCCTTTAGCCAAACAGTTAGAGGGGATTAAAGCACCCAATGCATTTCGCCCACAAGGTGGGCATCTTCAGGGGCAAAACCTGTCTTGACAGTGACTTGGAGTCGACAGTCGACTCCAAGTCACTGTGAAGACAGGTTTTGCCCCTGAAGATGCCCACCTTGTGGGCGAAATACATCGGGTGCTTTAATCCCCTCTAACTGTTTGGCTAAAGGAGTACTTTATATCTAATACTAATGAGGAAGTAAATGAAGAAGGAAACATGATCACCGAAGAGGTTCCAGATATTCTTCCAGAAGAAGTGAGACATGCAATCAAAAGCATGAAGAATGGAAAAGCACCTGGAATTGATGGCATCACAGCAGAAATATTCAAGGCAACAGGTAACTGTATGGACAAGATGCTCTCCAAGATTTTTACGTCTTGCTCAAGGAAGAGGAATATACTAGAGCCGTGGAAACACAGAAGCACCATCCTTTTGTACAAGAAAGGTTGCAAGGAAGCTGTGAATAATTATGGGCCAATCAGCCTGCTCCCAACAGTCTACAAAATAGAAAACCTTATTTTCGATTTTTAACACTTTATATAAATACATATACACATAAAATTACCGGGAACAACCATACCCGTAACAATGGAATCTTAGTATTGAAATGTTAAAAAATTACCAAAACTCGAGTATAAATTCAAAATATGAGCGAATTCGCAAGAAATTGTGTATTGAACGGTAAGAATAAGAAATCTCATTCATTTTGGTTTGTTTTAGCGTAACTTTCGTGTCGATGATTTAATTTTAAGATATTTTAAAGAGTAAAAGAATGAAAGCCTTCAAACCAAAAAGGTGATTTTTACGTGTTATCTTATGGGAAATGGCGAATGCGAATCCTCTAGAGTCAAACCCGGGACCTCATTAGAAATTATTATTGATCATAACATACAAATTCATTAATACTGAAATTCTGAAGAATTTCAGGATTCTATGATAATTTATAATCGAGTTATTCACAAAATTAGAGCGTTACGCATCATAATGGTGACCATTACGATTTTATAATATAGAAATATATTAATAAAAGCCTTACTCTGTGCCTAACGCTGACGTCATCAATGGAATTTTTAACGCGTTTTTAACAAACTACCTGATTAGGTGGAAATTTTAAATTTCGCAGGAATGTTTGATTCATATAAAAACATTAAATGGCCAAATACAAATACGAAAAAGGCTCGGGTTCGACTCCAGAGGGCGATTTCCATTTCTCATAAGATAACACTTAAAAGGCGACTTTTTAAAGTGCAGGCTTTTATTCTTTGGAAGTTAAAATTAGGAAGAATTAACTTGTAATCTTCAAATCTATACTATGTTTTAGGAAAATTAATGAAGTTCCTTATTCTATTCAGCTTTTTTCGCCTACCGTTCGAAATCTCTCATATTGTACATTTAAATCACATATTACCGAAAAATATGGGCTTTTAAACGGGATGCTCCCTTGCCGACCACTCCATTGTTGAACTTCGAAAATCAACTGTTGTCTGAACCCGCATGCGTATAATATACACGAGTGCATAGATTATCTTAAATTTTCGCAAAATTACGTAAATAGAGGGAGGGAGAGAGGAACGGCTAGAGGGAGGGAGGAAATATTATTATTTATTTATTACTATTATGTGTATGTGTATGAAAAGCGTGTTTTGAATGTATTAATACGTGAGAAAGATGGAGAGAGAGGAAGAAAGAAAGGAGAGAGACAGGGAGGAGAGATAGAGTGGAGAGAGACAGAGGAGGGAGAGGAAGGGAGACAGAGAAAAGGAAGAGATAGATAATGGTCTTAATTAGGGCGAGATTGAGACTAGGAAGTCTATTTTTCCAGAGAAGGGGAGAGAGAGAGAGAGTGGATGGGGGAGTGGGATGGGAGATAGAAAGAGATAAAAAGAGGAAGAATGGGATGTTCCTTAAATTTAATACTTAATCATGCACACCCGTGATATTTGGCGGGCAATTACGCTAGTATATGTATATCATCATCATAGGTATTCTGTCCGTAGACAGGTCAGTGATTATTCATGGTTGAACCTGGTTCTCCATATACTCCTATTTTCCGCTGTCCTCTTCATATCTTGATAACTCTCTTTCCCTTTCAAATCGTCTATCAGCTGAAACCTTTTCCTGCCTATTTCCCCTTTTCCATCTAGTTTTCCTTCGAACACATCTTTAATCATATTCCCTCTCCTCAGGTAATGTCCAACCCAATTTGCCTTCCTCTTTCTAATAACCTGCATAATCATTCACTTCTCTCCTACTCTTCGTAGCACTTCATCGTTTTTCATCGTATCTGTCCATTTTATCTTAAGCATTCTCCTCCAAGTCCACATTTCAAAGGTTTCCAAGTATTTGATGTCATTTTTTCTTATCGTCCATGTTTCTGTCCCGTACAAAGCTATACTCCATACATAGCATTTTATGAACTTCTTGAGGATATCTTTCCTTATAATTCTTATAAGTGGGTGTTTCTTTCTTCTGAAAGCCACTTTTACTTTTCCTACTCGAGTCCTGATCTCATCCGTACATTTTGTTTCTCTTTTTATGATGCTTCCAAGGTATTTATAGTCTGAAACTTTTTCTAAAGGCTTTCCTCCAATATTATGTACAGATTCTCTTCTTTGCCCAATAATCGAATGTCCTTGGATTTTTCTGTATTTATTTCCATACCGTATTTTCTACCTGTCATTACTAGTCTATTTATCATTTTCTGGAGTTCCTCTTCCTTTCTTGCTACAAGTACTTGATCATCCGCGTATTTTACTGTTCTTATAATCCTTCCTCCAATTTTGAAATCTCGTGTGCCATATAACGCATCTTGCATTAGACTTTCTCCATATATATTGAATAGGATCGGCGATAGGCAGCGGTCCTGTCTTACTCCTCTACCGATATTTACTCCGCAGATGTCCGCATTCTCCAACCTGACTTTTGCAACTTGATTCACATATAGATTCCTGATCAGTCTCCTATCTTTCCAGTCTACACCAATATCCTTTAATATCTTCATCAACATTAGCCAATTAACTCTATGAAAGGTCTTCTACCAGTCTACGAAACATACGCAGATATCTTGACTGTATTCTATTGCCCTTTCTGATATGATTCTATCTACCCCTATAGCATCTCTAGTTCCTCTTCCTTTTTTGAAACCGAATTGATCTTGCCCTAGCATTTCTTCTGCCTTTTTCTCCAGCATTCTATTAATAATCTTCGTCATGATCTTCGAAGTGTGACAGGCTTATCATTCTGTAGTCTTTGCACTGCATTTCCTTTGGCTTCTTCTTGAGAGGGATCATTGTTACTTCTAGGAAATCCCGAGGCCACTCTCCCGTGTCGTAAATCTTATTAATTTAGTTCGTGTATATATATATATATATATATATATATATATATATATATATATATATATATATATATATATATATATATATATATATAAGCGCTTTAAAAAAATCACCATACATCAAGATCTTAACTCGTAAATAAACCAACGCGATCTCCAGGGCAACAGCACTTCAGTCACGTGGAGCCTATATGTATTATATAATATATTCCACGAGTAATAGCAGAATATTTATAATTTTCCGTGAAATTAAGGGAACTATCCGTAATATCCGTAATCTTCATTAAGACTATGCCATATACATTAAATTTATGGTAAAATTAGGTTTTTTTCTGTTAAGATAATGGCATCATCATCCGTGCCTTTAGCTTGTATTTGGATAAAAATATCGCGAAATAGGTATAACGCCATTATATTTAACAATTGAAAAGAGATCAAATTTCTCGAAAAACTACAAAACACAACATTAAAATACTTTTCACGTTTTACCGTCACTGCTATCAGGTTTGCTTCACCTATTGTGATCCCTTATAGCCCTGGAGAAAACCCATCCTATTCGCTCCTTCCTAGAGTCAATAACCTGAATTTTATCATCATGTTTGTGCTTTCAGTAGTACGTGAGAATTGCAATTATCTATGATACCCTCAATCACAGTGTATGATGCTATTAGTGTTTTTGATAGAGTAAAATCATACATATTATCGAAAGAAAATATTGGTGATGATGTTTTCATAATATGCATGATATTGAAAATTAGAGTTATATGCTCCATGTGAATATACTTGATGTTAATTCAATTAAAGAAAAATGAAAAAAATAGATTTCCGTAACTCAAATAATTTTTGCTTTCCTTCGATATTCGTGTTATAGAAGTTCCACTGTATATATACAAATATTTTAAAATATATTTCCATAACTTGAACTTTATATTACTCGAATAATTATCACTTTTCCTTGAGATTCGAGTTATGGAAGTTCAACTGTAAATCGTTATGACGGCATTAACTTACATTAAAAGCATTTATTCACTGCAATCATAACGTATAATATCAGATCCCTTAAAAGCATTGATGTCGTTGCCATAACAGTATTTAAAGATTTCCATTGTTGAGAAGAGGAAATTCACACTTTTTCCGATTAAAAGCAGATTTTACGCTAATTCGGTAGGTATTTGAATTCTACCTTCAAAAATTAAGAACTCCGTTTTTCGCATAGACAACTATTCTTTTCGCGAATTCGCATCCCAATTTTAAGTAATTTAAAAATGCATTTTTAGAAAGCCTTGCACTGAATCCCATACTTTTCTTATGGGGTATTGAAATGGAGCTCGTTATTACTTGTTTAGTAATTGAAATAAAGAGTGAACTAATGCCTAAAGGGGACAACACTATAAAAAACGCGTCTCAGCTGGTGGTGTGGAAACGAGCTCACAACACTTGATTTTAAGACAGCGCGCGGCCTGCGTTCCGCAAAAAAACGCTCATTTTCTGCTATACTATCGCAGTAACAAAATATCTGCAGAGGATCTTTCTTGTAGGAAATGTTATTCTCTACAAGTTCGTTCACGTACAGTTTCGCCATAGATTTGACCGTTTCCGAGTTATTCGCGAAAGGCCAGTCCTGAGTCGTGCTCCGGCGGCAATTTTGGCGCCATAACGGCCGACGCGTACACGACAGGCATATTAACTTTTGGTTAGTTATGTTGCTCTAACGAACAAATATGCCAAGTTTGAAAACTTATTTCCTCTAACCGTCAAAAAAAATATCTCTTTTGACCGGTCGTTCAGCAAACAACGCTCATTTTCTGCTATACCATCGCAGTAGCAAAAGACACAAAGAACTTTTCTTATAGAAAATTTTATTCTATATACGTTTGTTTATGTACAGTTTTTCCGTATATTTGACCGTTTCCGAGTTATTCGCGAAAGGCCAGTCGCGGGTCGTGCTCTGGCGGCCATTTTGGCGCCAAAACGGCCGACGCTTACACGTCAGGCATGTCAACTTTTGATATGTTAGTTAGGTTGCTTTAACGGATAAATGTGCCAAGTTTCAAAACATTATGAATTATTCCCCCTAAAATGTCTGATTTGACTTCTATTAGGTAAGAGTTCCATTAATTCTGGAGGTTTCTCGATGACCTCTACATAAGCTGAAACATTCAGCTCTCTTGCTCTTGTAGTTTGGGCTGGACATTAGTATCCTCCTATATGTCATATATATCCTCCTCTGTAAGAAGCGTATATATACTAGTAGTTGGTGCTTGCATACTGCAAGCATTTCATCTCACCTTGAAAAAACATTCATTTTTCAGACAGACATTACATCATTACAAATAGTCTTTTAATTCTAAAGATTTCACCTCCGCAGCGATTTTCGTTTTTCCCACATGTAAAAATAATAGTTTAAAACAATCCCCAAATGTTGCAATTTTAAAAATTTTACACTTTCTTCATTATAAGGTTCTAATGCTACACATTTTAGCCTAATTTTAAAGCTGTAGCCCTTCTATAAGAAAAATAATATTTTTCTAATTGTTTAAATTTAAATAATTTTTAACGGCCGCCGAAATTCATATATTGTAAAATTGAAATTTTTATTTGTGCAAATTTACTACTCTGTAAATAATTTGAAAATTTCAGCTTCCTAGCTCATCCCTTAGTACCTAAACAGTTATCTATTTGTTTAAACTTTAAGAATTTTTAACTGCCAAACAAATTAAAATATCAAAATTTATATAATCCCTATTTCGTTTTTTGAAGAATTCTACTTATAAAAAAAATTTCAACTCCGTAGCACATGCGGAAATACATAAACCATGAAAATTTGTTTAAACAATTGCGAATTTTTAGCGGCCGCATTGTTGCAATTTTTCAAGATTTTCGTTTTTTCTAGTCGGTTTTGCACAAAATTCTACCTATGAAAAAAATTTCGAATCTCCAGCTTATTTGGAAGTGCCTAAACATTAGTATCCTCCTGTTATATGTTATATGTTGTCTCCTCCTCCTCTGTAAGAGTCGTCGATATATAACATATAATAGATATCATAAGTAAGAAGCGTCTATATATAATAGATATATACACTATTCTGCGTGTATCTTTTCAAGTTATTAACATTTAAGGTATCGCACGCAAAATGCTCTTCTTACGCAAGGAGGTAGCATTATTCACAGATTTGAACGTGACGAAAGAACAGTTCTAGGTTTTCAGAACGTGCGAATTTATATATATATATATATATATATATATATATATATATATATATATATATATATATATACACACATATATATTAATAGCGTAAAAATGAGGTTTTTAGAGCGAAGGTAACAGCCACCTTAACGTGTGATGCTTCAAATTAAATTTCACGACCTGCAGTTTTGTAGGAACATGATAAAATTGAAATCGGTCAAACTTTTGCGAGATATTGAGGTTTTTTTTGCGACCGGCTAAGCCCTGATCTACGTATTTGTAGTGGTTGATGTTAAGGTCGCGCTGCTAGCGGACATTAGACGCTGTAGGTCATAACGTGGCGCTCCTAGCGGACAGTAGTAGAAGGAAATAAACGTTGCAGTCGCTGACCATTGTAATGTGACAGAAGGCTAACTATCAAGACAATATCTAATTAAACCAACCATTCAAATTATCGGCGGGCAACTGCTAGTAGAGGCTTAATGCGACTATAACTCGAGAACTACACTAATCGGAAAATGCTTTGATTGGATTAATTGGTCTGAATCGAGTTCTGACAATGACGATACTTTAAAATACCAGAAATAAGCAAACAAATTCTAAAAGTGTCTTCATAAATTAATGTCGATTGCATTAATTATTTTAAAATACTATGTATATCGTAAATTTGGTGTTACATCTTCCTGAATTTTTTGAGGAGCATTTATCGCGATAAAATTTTTCCAGTCCCCGTGTTCCCATTTTAACCAAGTTGGAATGAATATATATGATTTAAAAAAAAAAACAAAATACCTCGGTACAGAGAAAATTCACCGACGACTATTCCTTATCTCCTTGTAGTATGGAACCAGTTGATACGATAAATTAAATTTTAGAGCATTGTTGTTCAAATAGGACTTGAACATCAAATTCTGCATGTTAAAATGTCATAAATGTATCCAAAATGTCCCAAGCTGATGGAATAGATTTACTGCGTGGCTTTGCGTAATACGGTTATCAAAATCACATTACCCACCAAGTAATCCTAAGTTCATAGGATAAACCCTGTGGTAGTGGCAAAGAACAGTTCCCCGACTACCTCTAACAATTTCGAGACTTCTCCAGATATCGCAACAATACTCGTCGAGTCCCCATTGTTGACTCCTTCCTCGCCTTATTTTCCGAAAATTGCATTAGGCAAGTCTCTCTCACTCACCACGGCGCGGCCTTAAGTCACTGACTTCTCCCTTCACCGTCCGCTCCTTGCGTTTACCTCCTTTCATAATCTCCTTGCCTATAAATTATAGGTTTTACTTTCGCAGTCTCTCCAAAGTTGGGCCCTGCATTTTCTGCATCGAAGCTTTGTTTCATGCTGGCTTCCATTTCCGATGAAATGCGATTTCCTTTTACAAAGGAAATGTTCCTTCGTGTTCATATTGACTTTTATCGTTTATATACTATCTTCTCACACTTTTTTGGTTTCATCTAAAAACAAAACAAAGCATAAGTTAGTAAAATGAGAGATTATTTTTTTATCTAAACTTGTGCATAAAAATCCAATCGATGTGTAAGCGTAAAAAATGAAAAGCGCGAGCCGCATTAAAAGGTTATTGTTCTCTTCAATCTTTTATGCGTATTTTCAAATTCTTTCAGATGTCATTTAAATTCTAATTGTTTTTCAAACTTATATTGGCAATCCTAAAGTTAATAACAGGCAACACACGAAACTTTTCTTCAAAAGAGCTTTTATTGAAATTAAAAGGTTAACGAATAAAAGCATCGAGCAAGCTAGTTTACAGTGATGGTTTTATTTATTCAGTGTAATACGGCGTAATCGTTCAAGTATAATCCGAGACCTGATTTATAGCAAATTTTGAAATGGTCGTTAATTTGTTCCGGAATCATCTAGACCTCGTATATTTATGACTTCCCCTACAGAAACAGACCTCACTATGAACACGATGTACTCTCAGCAGTCAACCTCATTTTGCGTCCATCCCACTCGCGAACCCAACTCTCAACCTTCCTCCTCTCCTCGTTCCTTCTCCTCCTCTCTCTCTCTCTCTCTCCATCCCTCTCTCATACTCTATCTATTTCTCTCTCCCTCTTTCTCCCTTCCTCTCTTCCATACTCTCTTCCTTTTCCCTCTCTCATACTCTCTATCTCTTTCTCTCTCCCACTCTCTCTCCTCCTCTCTCTCTCCCTCCCTCTCTCTCCCCCTCTCTCCCTTCCACCCCCTCTCTATCATACTCTCTGTTTCTCTCCCTCTCTCTCCACCTCCCTCTCTCTCTCTCTCTTCCTCCCCCTCTCTCTCATACTCTGTTCTCTCCCTCTCTCATATTCTAGCTCTTTTTCTATCTCTCCCTATCATACTCTCCCTCTTTCTCTCTCTCATACTATCTCTCCCCATCTCCCTTTCTCTCTCCTACTCTCTATATCTCTCCCTCCCCCTTCCTCCACCCCCCTCTCTCTCTCCCTTTACCTCCGTCCGGCGTCGTGCGTCCCTCAAAAGTTCCCCACTCTCCGGAAGAGGGCGAAGACAAGAAAATGGAATCGGGAGGTAGAGAGGAAGAAAGGGAATGATGGGGGAGGGGAAGAGGGATGCGAACTAAGATGTGTGTTAACAGTATTTGCTCCGACCGCAGCAGTAATTGGATTCCTATAGCGGATAGAAAACCACGGGGGAACAGGAGTGGAGAGCCAAAAGGAAGGGAGGGTTTTTGAGGAGGGGAAGTGGAGAAAAGGGGTGAGAAGGCAAGAAGGAAGTGGTGTTTGGAGAGGGAAGGAGGACAGGGGGAAGGGGTAGGGAGAGGGAAGATGGAGGTAGAAGGGAAGCAGTTTGAGAGAGAAGAAAAGAGGAGAATGCGACGGAGTAGAAGAGAATGAAAAGGTGTAAGGAATAGAGGGTTGAGAGGGAGAGCGATGTGAAAGTGAAAAGTAGAGTGAGGAGAAAGGAGGGGGAAGGAGGATAGAGGGGAAGGAGATGAGGTGTTGGAGGGATGGAGGGAGAGGAAGTGTAAGAGAGCGGACGGGAGGAAGGATGTGGAGTGATGGATAGCCATCTTGAATACGGGAGGACATGAACACGAAAGAACGGAATACGCAGCCGCGTAATCTCGAAGCGCCTGAATGCGTAAGATAAATTCTGTTTGCCATCGATTAAGAGTGTGTAATACATAATAGCTGTGTACTCTGCGGAATTGCGGCTACCTTTGGCTAATGTGACGAGCTTCAATTATATTTTACTCTATTGACAGTTGTATCTTAGTATGTCCAAATGATAACAAGTTAACTGAGTTAAGATGAAATTCAAACTATAGTTTTTGTATGATTAAAATTATACTTAAATTAAATATAACTTCATTAGAAATACGCAGGCTACAAATTACCCTGCATATTTTTAACGTTAAACCCAAATGAATAATCATAATAAATTTTGATACTAAATACTCATAAATGTGACATCTTCATTTTCGCGACCATTTTATCATTATTTAAATGGATTACATACTCGAATTTGGCCAAAACCCTGCTCAAATTAAGAACAAACTGGAGAAATTAAATTAGGATGATGATAAAATATCATAACAGCTCCTAACGCAAGGGAATTCATAATCAGTAAACAATATTACTCATAGGGCAAACTTGGAGGCATACATTTTGTGATTATGAAAAAACTAGTGGCTGCGAAATCGATCACTTCCATGATAGGACTGAACAGGATGTTGGATAATACGGAATTACAGCGATGAGGAGGGCCTATTTTATTAATGAGGAGAGGGAATGAGGAGGACGGCATTAAAGGGTGCATCCTTATCATACTTTCCTCCTGTATTCCTCCTTCCCCTATCCAATCCTCCCCTTCTCTCAGAATTCCGAACTTAAGTGTTTTTAGATATAAACGCTAATTTTCTACGACTAGACATAATTCATTCTACTGCGAAATATTTTTAGAATGCAATATTTACCGTATTTGCTGATTATAAATAAGACGATGTATTTTTTTTCTAAAATGTAAACCGAAAAATTCGCAAACCCCTTATAAACCCGACCGAAGATATCTGGGTCGCGAAAGGATTTTAGGAGGGTTGCAACCACTCTTCGCTAAGGCAAGTGATTTTATTCTGGTTTTTAGAGTCCTGCAGGATTTAATTTATTTTTATTTTTTTGAAAAAACAAAGAAAAAACTGTAGGTTATCAACGTAAAAAACCTTTTTAACAAATGCATTATTTTTATGCAATAAAAACAAACAAGAAATTATATCTCAGTAGTAATTAATTCTTAAAACATTAAACTATACATCACATATTATCTGAATGTTTTAATACGCATACTTAGTTGTAAACAAAAACATTATAGTGCTAACCTTGTATTTATAAAGAGGACAAAATAAAAAATACTAATTTATCATCGTCATCACCCCTGAACTGGTGTTTTTTTGCTTCGTGAATATTCTCGGGGGGAACGCGGCAAACAAACTTCCGGACGGAGGGGTCACCTGACGAGCATACCTGAGAACCACTGGTCTATTCCACCCTTAGAAGACAGTATTGCGCTTATGGCGAATTTCTCCTGCATTAGAGCTTATATCTTCGTTCCGTATTAAACGTTTTAAGAAATAAAACTTATATTGTAATGTAGATCACTGGAAGCCAATAAATGTACATGTTTTATCGTAGTAATTCGTTAATATTATCACGTCATTATATTCACACTGGAATTAAGTAAAACGGAGCAGGTATTTTGAAATAAAAATTTACTATGTATCAATACCGTGAAAAATTGATTTCTATCGCGTGGTTCGGAAATAGGGAGGTCGCCTAATATTCGAGGTCGCCATGTAATCGGGAAAACACGGTACGTGTATCTTTTATCCGAAGAACATTTTCAAGGTCAGTTGAGCTAATTAAAAAGGAATTCTCTTAATGAGGTTTTTATTTCCTTCCATTAATTTTACACGCTCGAACGCTTCCATCCCGCTGGAAAAACACGAGGGAAAAAGACGTTTCCATGAGGTGTCATTTTTAATTGGATATGTTTATATTGAATTCTTCTCATTTCGTTCTTCTACTCCAGATGCTATTCGACTCATTCTCGCTAAATTATTTGTAAACATGCGGCAAGGAACGAACGGAATGGTACGGCTGAAATCAACGAAAATAAACATTTTAGCCCGCGTGATCTATTTGTACACCTAGAATTTTAATTTGCCTTATAAAAAAAGAAAAACATTGATCATCTCTAACATAAACAGTTTTATTAAAATTCAAATTTTGCTTAGGAACAACGAAGGTATTTTTTATCAGGAAGTTATAAAAAAGGTTTTTGAAACCAAATTTAATAATATTCCGCACTAAAAATCAATTTCAAAATTCGAGGATTATTTTATAATTTTCTTGTCAAAACTTGATAGGTATCGAGATGAAAAGAAAAAACTTTGTCACTTCCACAGTTTATTGAACACGACCGGTTTCGCTACGATCGTAGCATCATCAGGTGAAAAAATATATAAAACCGATCCATACATAGGGAAAGGGTAGGAGGGAGAAAGGAGGGGTTACACAGGAAGCGATTGGATGGTAATTAAAGAAACGGTTAGGGAAAGGAAGGGGTTGGAAAAGGAAGGTGGAAGCAAAACAAAGTTATAAAATATATACAAAAAATTGGTAAAAAGAGCCATAGACAACAAAGTTACTCAGTAAAAATATATATAAATAAGTAAAATTATCTATAAAAAACGCTTATTTATTGCCTCCCAAAAAATCGTTTCTTTTCTGGCTAATCCCGCCTCCAAACCTCTTAGTTGGCGCAGACTCCCATTTTTAGGAAAACTTTCTTTTAAATTATCCAACCTTTTTCCTAATTTTAAACTCAAACCTGCTTTCTACTCCCCAGTTACCCTTTCTAAATTATTCCTTAATGCTAAAGACCCGATACAGTTGTCTTTAAGAAGTGGTGTATATGTCACGGTAAATGTGCGTAGTTCGGTAAATGTGTACATTTCCCGGATAATGTGCACATTTACCACCAACTTCGGTAAATGTAAGTATAACATACTTTTACCGATTGGATTGGGGAAATGTGCACATTTACCTAGAGACACGTAAATGTGGATAAACGTCACAACACAGGCCACAACATGGCGGCGTCGCAAACATCTGTTGCAGTTTAGAAGTACGGTAAATGTGTGTTGCCCGGTAAATGTGTAAATTTCTTGGTAAATGCGCACAACTAAACTAAATTTTAACATGAAGTAAAATTTTACTCGGCCCCACCGGGTTGGGTAAGTTAGTTGGAGTGTTTTTGGTTCCTCCTCACATTCACTGTGTTCCCCCCTCGGGTTGGGAAGCGTTCATCTTAATATATACCAGCGAAGCCGAACCCTAGATGATTTTTGTTATAAATTAACGTGATTATTAAAGTGTAGCATTCCTCATTCTTACTTATTTCCACATTTACCAAGGCACATCGGTAAAAGTGCACATTTACCGGGAAATATACGGATAACACGTATTTCTGGAAACTTAAACTTATATTTACCTAGCTTGGTGGTAAATGTGCACATTTACCGGTAAATGCACACATTTCCCGATTACGTGCCTTTACCATAACATATATAAACATGCTTGTGATGGTTGCGGAGCGGTCTACATCGGTCAAACCAGGAGGAGTTTTAATAAGAGGATTAAGGAGCATAAGCGATACTTCCGGTTAAACAATTTGAATTCTCAATTTGCGAATCATCTTTTAAACTTCAATCATCACAGTTCCTTTAACCCTAAATTCCTCCACTTAGAAATTAAAGATCGCAAATTGGATTCTCTAGAACAGCTAGAGATAATTATTTGTAAGGACTCGCTTCTCTAAAATGAATACATTTTTCACGATCATTCTCCTCTGTTAAGTTCACCTAAGATTTTGTATATACTTTGTAACTTTGTTGTCTTTGGCTCTTTTTACCAATTTTTTTGTATATATTTTATAACTTTGTATAACTTTATAACCTTCCTTTTCCAACTCCTTCCTTTTCCTAACCGTTTCTTTAATTACCATCCAATCGCTTCCTGTGTAACCCCTCCTTTCTCTCTCCTCCTTTTTCCCTATATATGGATCGGTTTTATATATTTTTTCACGACGGTGCTACGATCGTAGCGAAACCGGTCGTGTTCAATAAACTGCGGAAGTGACAAAGTTTTTTCTTTTCATCTTGATGAGTCAATTCCACAACGTACAGCCTGACTTTATTAACGATACTTAATAGGTATATTTGAAGTTTCGGGGATGATGCTTCTTTGTAAGAGGTGTAGTCCATTTTTTACACTTAAACCACGGAAATCGTTAAACGTAAATTTATTCTGTTTATTTTATCTGGAAAGCCAAAGTGAGTGTACCATTAAATTTTATAAAAATTGATTGAGGTATTTTTTATTCCAAAGGGATTAATACATGTAAATTTGCCAATATAAAGTACCAAAAAGCCTCAATTAAATATTAATAAAATTCGCAATTTTTAATCAATGCGATTGATGTTATTTGAAATTGCAAATTGTCTTGTTGGACACGAGTCGTATGATACGAAATTTTAACGCAATAGCTATAATTATTTTCATGTTACAATAAATATTTTTCGAAAAATATGGACGTCGCTCATGCCGAAATTATACTTTGCTTTTTATCCATTTTAATTGTGGTTATTCAAACTAATAAATATAATGCAACTTATGATCAATTATAATTCAGATAATATAATTTATCTGTTTACATTAAACTAATCGAATTCTGACTTCAGTCATCAATGTTGTCCTTATATTAGTAATTCTTTGTTTTATGTTTAAACCTTCACGCTGGAGGAAATATTTTTCTCGATCTAGATTTCGTATATTAAGTTTCCAAAACCTATAAAAGTGGCCATATTGAAACTTCTCCGGATTTGTTCTTTTTCTCAATGCGCGATTCAATACTTCCTTTTTCCTCGACAAACTCCTTCCGCTCGCTTTAAAAAAAAACGCCGATTCAATTTTCGAATGTTCCCTTTTGTTGGATTCGTGCGGTAGGTCGGATTCGTTCCACGGGAGGCAAAATTGCGTTTTTTTCCCTCGCCGCCGTACATTGTATGAGAGGCGGACGGTTATCGTGGTTACCATGGCAACTCGAATGAGTTTGCCGCTACTTACTACTCCCCCCTCCGTCCTCTCTCCTGCCTCCCGACTGCTCTCCTTCCTCCCTCTCTCTCTTTGGATCTATCATTGCTGAAAATCGTATCCGGTCTAGGAAGGACTGGAACAATTTTTTATTCCCCTTTCATTCCACTGCGCACGCGATTTGGTCGCATCCAAAAATCTTAATCCTGGCTTTTAAAGTGATTAGGTCGCGTCACTTCAAAATGAAAGCTTCTTCTCACTTTCATCCAAAAAAATTTCATGAGAATTAACGAATGAAATTTATAAAATAATGCCATGCTTTGCCCAGAATGGAACTAATTGTAGAATAATCCGATGAAAATCTTCGAATAGCAAATGAGTATTAGTGAGCATCACTTAATTTACTTCCCAATTTAAGGAAATTGAAATAGACCTGAGGTACGATAAACATTCAAATCTTTTTCGCATTGATTATTCAGGATGTGCCATCTACAACCAGTCCGAGACAAATACGATGATGATCGTATGATTATCAATTTGAGGTTTGGTTCCTTTTTATTTGTAACCAAAAAAATGTTTATTTTCCGGAAAGATAGTTGTTCAACGTTCTGGATAATATCTATTTTGTTTTGTTTATTCTCGCTCAAATTCTTTCCCATAATTAATCCTCGCTCCGATCCTGTAAGAGTATTTTATCAACGAAAACCTATTCTTTATGCTCAAATAAAAAATTGCATACAAGTGCAAATTTTCGCCGATATCTTACAGATAAGTGTTCTTACGTGTTACTTATGACCTCCGTAGTTAAAAGAATTATCAAGCTCACCGTATGGCTAAGTTCGAATTGATATAGCATAACTCCCCAGTAACCATATTTTATGGCTTTTGGAGGATTTTGATGTATCAGTACAACCTCTGTGGGTTAAGTTAATCATGCTGCTGCGTAAACATCTAACGCGATTCTTCTATCCTATCTTCTCCATAGCCTCATAAACACGGCGATGCAAAAGTCGGGAACCAATGTCAATTAAGTGCCAGATATGTACATACGTATTCAGCTGTTTCGGTTTTGATAGGAGGCTAGCGTAATTCGGTTTTCGCAAAATCGCGAAATATTCTTTGTTCATTTGATGAAGTATGCATAAATAAAAAAGGCTAAAATCACATATTGGTCCGGTTTTCTGCCTTTCCGGCGTGTATTTATCTTAATCATCTACACGTAGCATTCTAGCCCACTTAATGATTCAGGAGAAATTCGATGGCGCGCCGTTTTGTTGGAATCAGTTTTCTTTCTTCCGCCAATAGTACGTTGTAAAAAATTGGCTGTTCCATTCTATTCGAAACGTGTTATCAGTTAGTGTTGTCAAAAAGGACGGGTCAATTATCCGATCCCTCCAAATTTTTCGCAAGCGAGTCATTGGTGTGGTTCGTATTTTCCTCCGCCAATGGTGCTAATCTCATACATAAACAGCGAGAGGGCAGAAGTTCATCTTGTCACCGTGTTAGTTCCAACGGAATCGATAGGTGTGCACTAGCAATCACTAATAACACTGGAGATCAAATTGAAACTTTTTGTCTGGTTCTCGCATAGAACGAGATTATCCTAAATGATTTTGGCCCGCCCGCTGAATCTGTAGTCACAATTCGTGTAGCACGTTTAGATATGGAGAAAAACGTATCTTTATATTAGAAGAGCATATTGTGTGTACCACCTACCACAAAAATATGTTGCAGAAACTTATTAAACACCTTTTTACTGCGGTGTAAAGTTGCAACCGTATTTAAAAAACAGCAGAATAAATTATTGTATATATTTAGCAAGGATTAAATAAATTTATTTGCACAAAATAACCCAGCAGTTTTAATACTTCTCGCGTATCGCTTAAAAAGCCCCATGTACCACTAAAAGTACGAGTACCACAGTTTGGGAACCGCTGTTATTTATCTATTTATTTATTTATTTACATACTCTCGTTGCAGGTTGGCTACTTGCCAGGTGGCAACGCTACATCAAATACTGTCATGAATTTAAAAGAGATTTGAAAATATTAAAAACTTACATCATGATCATAATCACTTGTCAAAAAAATTTCAATTTCTATAAAAAATATACAATTTACAATCACATTGCTTTTTCCATTTGGCTTTAATGCCATATCCCCTCGGAGCCGAAGTTTCGGGGTTCATGGTAGGCCTTCACGGTTACTGTAGCGGTCCCGGGGCTCACGAAGTCCCCACCGTACTTCACCCTACCAAGCATTCCCTCTACTTCCTCCGGCTCGATCGTCACCCTCAAAAAAATTTCTATTTTAACTTAAATTGCTTTGCCGTTTTAGGATAAGGCTTAAAGATTTCCTCGGGTAACTCATTCCATTCACAGATTCCTCGATTTATACACTTTTTAAGTCCACTCTATAGTTGCATTTTGAATTTTCCTTCTATTAATTCAATTTTTGCGATTTTTTTCAAAAGACGGTCGTGCAGAGTCCGAGTCTTTGGATCGCTCTATAATTTTTCCAATGACTCCGTGAGGAATAGGAATCCTTTCCGTGTAGTGATTCTGTCGAATTCCGCAGCAATTGATTGTTGATTGCATTGTCTGTACTTCCGCTCATTAAGACAGTGACCGTTCTCTAGCCTTCTGTTAATTTTGCTAACATCTGCCGTATGAAAATTAAAAATAGAATAATAACGTCCATCATTCATGACATCATATAAAATACACAAATACACGTGAAAATGCTTTAACGTCAAAAATGTGAAAATATACTATGTTAAATATAATATCTTTGACTCCCGACTTTTAGCACCACTTTTTTAACTCTCTCTGCACCGCGCTGTGGACGTTGTGAATAAATGAAGAAGGGCTGTTCCGACCTCAGTTAATCTTTCGACATTTACTCAGTGTGACTCCACATATTTTTGGTCGGTCAACGTTCCGGGGTTGAGGCGCTAACTTTTTCCATTTGATTTAAGCCAAAGGTAATGTACCCAGTGTATTTTATAAAGGTTAGAAAAGTAGTCTTAAATTAAAACATGTGTGGCAGATTTAATTATCTACTATTGCAAATAGAATTTGGATTCACTTCGAATAAGTCCAAAATAGAATACTAAGTAACGTCTTTCAAGAAAGTAACTTTTGTTGCGCACAAAAATTTGGAAAATATATTTTAGAATGATAACATTTTCAAAGTCATTTAAAAGTTTCCAAATCATGTACATGTATGCAGCAGAATCAGCTCGAATTTGGAAGATACAGACAGCAAAGAGGAAGCATAAAATGACGCCTGACAATTAGTGGATTTAAGGTGCCTACTTCAGATTTTTCCCCCACTTAGATGAATGATTATCTGCCCGAGTTTTCAAATTTAAACTTCGTTCCATAGATTTCAACGAATCACTTTCATCGGAAAGTTGGAGCCAGGTGGAATGACAATATATTAAGTTTTTAGTTAATTTTGTACACCCAATTGTCTACAAATGTGGATATTTCAACTGTATAGAAGGCAGTTCGCAACTTGGTTTCCATAATCATCACGCATGAGCATTTTCAATCCTACATGGGCTGTCTGTGATATTCAGTGCCGTAGCCAGGCTTTTCTCAAGGGGAGTATTGACGGTCCAGGATTTAGGTAGTAAGTGACGAATAAATGAAAAACTGATATTTCGATTTCAACCAATCTTTGAGGGTTTGCCTAGTCAATCTCATTGCGCGGTTTATTGTAATCACCGTCTATAATAATGGCACGGGCCCAATTCAAGGAGTATTTGTTTCATACATTTTGTAATTTACAAATATATATATATATATATATCTTACTTCGTCTGCGACAACTTCCATTATGTGCCACCAGACCGCGCCACTGAAGCACTCATGCTGATATTGACTGATTCTAATTTTATTTTTAACAAACTTTCCGAGTAACCAGAGGATTGAAATTTGGTAGGGATGTTTGTCTCTAATAATAAAAGTCATGTACGAAACAAAATTCCAAAAAAGACCCAGGTTCGACTCTAGTATTTCCCATAAGATAACACGTAAAAATCGATTTTTCGACTTAGAGGCTTTTACTCTTTTGCAAATTAAAATTAAAAAGAATTGACCTACGAAAAATAAATAACGTTTCTTAATCTTATCGTCAAATTTTGCCTCAAGTAGCTCAAGTTTTGGGTTCAAATTATATTTATTTGTAAAATTTAAGCTTTTTAACGATAGGTTGCCTTGCCGGCCGTGCCATTGTTAAACCTCGAGATTGTATTGCCGCCTTAATCCTTATACTATATGCGTACGGAATGCGTGCTTTGAATGCATTAATACGAGAGAGAGGAAGAAAGAAAGAAGAAGAAAGACAGAGGGAGAGAGAGGAAGTGAGAGACAAAATTAAAGTAATTTTGGGCGTATAAGAATTATATAGCGAAATTTATTTCTTTGTCATACAATTTATATTCGCCCAAAACTATTTCTACTCTCTGATTACTTTTTTTGTGCCTATAAAAGTTGATTTCCTTAATTTTCATTTCAATTTTAACTTAATACTTAATTCACGCATATCCGTCATATTTGACGGGCAACTACGCTAGTATTCTGTTGATCTTTGATTAATGAGGCTTCCAAAGTCAAATATAGAGTTTGCGGAATTTTTAATAAGTTTTTAGTACATTTTCGGCGAATGCTGAGTAAGTTTTTAAATTTTGACTAAAAGCAAAAGAATAAGATGCATAAATTTTAATTTAATGAAACAATATTTGAATATGGACTGAAAAATACAATTATATATAATTATATATATATATATATATAATATAAATAATTTTGCCATATTAAAGTTGTCTAGCGTCATGTTTAACATATAAATATTCATTTTGTACGTAAGATTTGCATCTACCTATATCACGCTGAGAGACAGCAACATTATTGAGAGGAGAGTAAGAATGAGAGAGCAAGGAAGAATGGGAGGGATAAAGGGAGGAGAATGAGAGAGATAAAGGGAGGAGAATGAGAGGGATAAAGGGATGAAAATGGGAGGAGAATGGGAGGGATAAAGGGATGAGAATGGGAGGAATAAAGAATAAAGGGAGGAGAAAAGGAGGGAAAAGAGGGAGGACGGGAAGGAGAGGGACAAGAATAGGAGGGAGAGAGGAAGAAGAATAGGAAGGAGAGAGAAATGAAGAATGGGAAGGGGAAGAGAGGAAGAAAAGGAGAGAGGGAAAATAGATGGAAGAAAGTTAAATAAGGAGGGAGAATAGGAGGGAGGGAAGGAGAATAGTAGGAAAAGAGGGAGACTAGTAGGGAGAGAGAGAGAATAGGAGGGAGAGAGGGAGACTAGGAGGGAGAGAGGGAGAATAGGAGTGAGAGAGGGAAGATAGGAGGGAGAGAGGGAGGGAGGAAGAATGGAAAGTACCTTAATTTTAATACTTGATCTGCACATGCCAGTCATATTTGATGGACAATTATGCTATTTAATATTTTTTATCATATTACTTGCTAATTTGCCCGTTTCTCTAAAATGTGATACTTTCGCCCATTGATATGTGAGAGGAGGATAGCACAGTTGTTAAAACAGCTAACCTTAACATTAAAAATCGTCCCCGGCCATTTATATATGCAATTATCGTTGTGACTAATTATGCTTAAATATCTGATGTTCCACGTATGCATGCATCCTGGATCCGGAAATTTATCAACATAGCAAGCAACATCCAAATCAGAATTATATTTCTACTTCACGAGCGCCATGAATTATTCAACTAATTGAGTATTACACCCGAAACGGAATTACAATAAAAAAACTCGCCTGGTCGAGCGTAAAGCGCATTTACCATTTTATTTAACTGTTTCCAGTTGCAGTTTCGGAGAGATAATTCTTCGGCGTCCAGACGTCCGCTAATAAACCCAGTCGCCATAAAAGACAGGGACCTTTTTCATCCGCGCATTTCAACAAACTCCCACCGAAGCCCTAAACCCATCTCATATCCGCCGTGCATACTGCTCCCTTTGATTCACGTTTACTGCTCAGCCGACTGCATATACGTGCGTCGGTTTTAATTTCGCTCTCCAAAAATAAATGACATCTCGCTGCGCATCCCGGGGATTTCCGCGCCCCCTCACTGACGCTCGTCTCTCCGCGCGCCATATTAAATTTTGAGCGTTGGCGAATTTTAAAATCGCGATGCTGAATGAATGGGAATTGAACGAGGGGGGAGGGAGTAGGAAGGGAGGGGAGGGGTGGGTAAGGGAAGGGGAATGGGAGGAGGGAGAGGGGGGAGGTAGACTGTGCACATGCTTCACTGGAGATGTTGGTGGAATCTGCGGTGGCACAGATTTGTCGACTATGAAAACATTTCGGGTAATTTTGTGAAAAATAAAAGGTTTGGACTATAGTAAACTATTGCTGCTTCTGCTGGGAAAAATAATTTGGCGATTGACGATAAAGGTTCCGTGGTTTTGGCATATATATATATATATATATATATATATATATATATATATATATATATATATATATATAACAGCTTACGGAAAAGGAAAGGTAAAATGGATATATGGATGTCAACAAGGTGTTAAGAAACCCAGTGAACACTCACCAATCAGACGACTTCAGGTTGGCGAGGCCCCGGGGATGTCGAAGCGACACACGTGAAAGAACACTAAAACATCACAAACGTAGAAACTTTCGGAACTACTCCTTCATCAGCTACAGAGAGAGAGTTCTCTCTCGGTAGCTTGTTGACATCCATATATACACACACACACACACACATATATATATATATATGGATGTCAACAAGCTACCGAGATATATATATATGAGTTGTCGGTGCTTGCATACTGCAAGCGCTTATAAAATCACCATACACCAAGATCTTAACTCATAACCAACGCTATAGCATTTGAACTACCCATTTCAATAAGATAATCGTTTTCATTTTCTGAGAAATGAAGGCATCTATCCGGAATTTCTAAATTCTTTGTCAATCGACTCACGTCCATGTTTTCGAATTTCAAGTTTCATGGTTCCGATCGCCCTTTTTAAGCAATAACTATAATCATCGTTAAGAAAATAGCCTATGTCTTACATTGAAAGTTATGTAAAAATTAAGATATTTTGTGTAATATGCATCATTATCCGTGCCTTTCTGTACGTATCCGGATAAAAAAAATAATTTAAAATTGTCACGTCATCATATGTATACGTCGTTGGCTGAAATCAAATTAATTATAATGCAGTCTAATTGTAAGCATTAAATCAAGCTCTTTAAGTATGGAATATCAATTCCTATTGAAAGACATTGGAGTCGTTGCTATGGTACTTAATATTTTTCATTGTTGAAAACCGAAAAAGTCTCATAATTTTATGATTAATATCAAATTTTTACGCAAATTCAGCATGAATTTGAAATCTGTCTTCTAGAAAAATAAACTTCATTATTTTTTCCATAGTATGGTGAATGTCCCAACTTTGTATCTTAATATTAAATAATTTAAAAGAGCAATTTTATATAGCCCTGCACAGTTTTCAATTCTTTTCTTATGGGTGTTTAAAATTGGACTTCGGGGTCAAAAATACCCCTTAAATATAACTTTATCTGGAATTTCGGACTTTTTCCGAAGGTTGTAACTAATGACCTATAAGTATTCATGCCAAATTTCAGCTCTGTAGCACTTTTAGAAGTACCTTTGGTTTTATATGGGCACGTGCCCAGGGCGCAGTTTCGTAAGGGGGCGCCAAGTGGAAGTCTAATTATACACTACATAAAATGTGAGTTACACGAAAATAAGAGGAAGAAAAAGAAAATTTCATGACAAGATGGAAATTGAAGCGTCCTCATTACCTGAAACAACAGAAAATACTCTCTACGATGCAGTACATAAGGCAATAAATTCTCTTCAAACGCAAAAGTCGGTATATATATCTTTATATAAAATTGATAATGCTTTTAAATTTTTAAGTTGTGCTGTATATAACATGAACGAAGATGAAATTATAAATTCCTGTAAAAATGCTGCTATTATGTATAAAAACGATGTGGATGAACGCGAGTTAATCGAAGAAGTTCGCAGTTTGAAACACCACCTGCCTCCGATATAAAGTATAAAAATTACGTAGAAAGAAATTTTAGGATTTCTTCACGAATGCGAACTTTTAAATTCATTTCCCAATGTGGAAATTTTACTGAGAATTTTTTCAACATTCGCCACATCAATTTCAACTGGAGAGTGTTCTTTCAGTAAAAGAAAATTGGTCTAAAATTACCTACGGTCATCAATGAACCAAGAGGAACTTTCTGGTCTGGCCATCGTATCTATTGAATATGACACTGCTAAAAATATAGATTTCAATGACACAATCAATATGTTTGCTGAAAATAAAGCTCGAAAGATAAGCTTTAAAGAAAGAATGGTTTATTTTTAGTTAAATATTAATAAGATTTACGACACGGGAGAGTGGCCTCAGGATTTCCTAGAAGTAACAATGATCCCTCTAAAGAAGAAGCCAAAAGCAATGCAGTGTAAAGATTACAGAACTATAAGCCTTCTGTCACACACATCGAAGATCATCACGAGGATTCTTAATAAAAGGCTGGAGAAAAAGGCAGAAGTAATGCAAGGGCAAGATCAATTCGGTTTCAGAAAAGGACGAGGAACTAGAGATGCTATAGGAGTAGTTAGAATCATATCAGAAAGGGCAATAGAATACAGTCAAGATATCTGCGCATGTTTCGTAGACTGGCAGAAGGCCTTTGATAGAGTAAATTGGGTCAAGTTGATGAAGATATTAAAGGATATAGGTGTAGACTGGAAAGACAGGAGACTGATTAGGAATCTATATGAGAATCAAGTTGTAAAGGTCAGGTTTGAGAATGTGGACACCTGCGGAATAAATATCGGTAGAGGAGTAAGACAAGGCTGCTGCCTATCGCCAACCCTATTCAATATATATGGAGAAAGTCTAATGCAAGAAGCTTTAGAAGGCACAGGGGATTTCAAAATTGGAGGAAGGATTTTAAGAACAGTAAAATACGCAGATGATCAAGTACTTCTAGCAAGAAAGGAAGAGGAGCTACAAAAAATGATAAATAGACTAGTGATAACAGGTAGAAAATACGGTATGGAAATAAATACAGAAAAATCCAAGGTCATTCGAATATCGGGTAAAGAAGAGAATCTGAACATAACTATTGGGGGAAAGCCATTAGAACAAGTTTCAGAATATAAATACCTTGGAAGTATCATAACACGAGAGGCAAAATGTACGGATGAGATCAAAACTAGAATAGGAAAAGCAAAAGCGGCTTTCAGGAGAAAGAAACAACTACTTACAGGGAATATAAGGGAAGATATCCGCAAGAAGTTGATAAAATGCTACGTATGGAGTATAGCATTGTATGGGGCAGAAACATGGACGCTAAGGAAAAATGACATCAAATACTTGGAAAGCTTTGAAATGTGGACTTGGAGGAGAATGCTGAAGATAAAATGGACAGATAGGATGAAAAACGATGAAGTGCTACGAAGAATAGGAGAGAAGCGAATGATTATACAGACTATTAGAAAGAGGAAGGCTAACTGGGTTGGACATTACCTGAGGAGAGAGAGTATGATTAAAGACGTGTTAGAAGGAAAACTAGATGGGAAAAGGGAAAGAGGCAGGAAAAGGTTTCAGCTGATAGACGATTTGAAAGGGAAAGAGAGTTATCAAGATATGAAGAGGACAGCGGAAAATAGGAGTATATGGAGAACCAGGTTTAACCATGAATAATCACGGACCTGTCTACGGACAGACTACCTATGATGATGACCCTTTTAAAAATACGGACTTATAATTTTATTATATGGGGCGCCAAAAACTCCTCTGTTCAGGGAGCCAAAAGTGGTCACTACAGCCTTATGCATATACAAATATCTAATATTTAAAAATGAATGTGTGTATATATGTATGTTTGTATGTCCCTTATACGTTTTTACACCGTTGAAGCTATCAAAATCAAAAGTTTCATGGGCCATCCTATGGACAAAAGGAAGAACTTGGTCTAGGTTTGCAGAACGTGGGGTCCCATATACCCCATGAGGTCAACAAAATACTATTTCCATAAGAATGCATGGGAAATCGTGTGGAGAAACCCCAAATGCTATGCGGCCCTTCACTGATGTGGATATAAATATACCTAAATATTAACTTACGATCACAGGAAATGGTTTCTTTTACGCACGAAAGACTGAATATTTTAATTCTATTCATGTGAAGTCGTATTACATGTTAAATCACTCGAAATTATCCTTAAGGGTAAATTTTTTTAACCTTTTCCAGGAGGCAACAAAGCTAAATTTCTTAATTGTTGTCCTCCTCAAAGGGAGACAGCCACGTAAAGATTAATGCAAGGAAAGTCCACGCCATGGCGAGCCGTAGAGGAAGAATAGCCAAATTCAAGATAAAGGGTACAAATGGATAAAATATAGTCTATAAATACTTTTAAAGTGAGTTAAATGATTTTTAAAGAATATTATAACATTGTTATCTTTTACCATTAACATTGAAAGATTTATCACAGCATAAATCGATACATCTACTTACATCTGTTTGGTAACCAAGATGTTGTTTATTGTTTATATTTTGGCTAATAGTATTGACATAATCCACATAATTGTATTGCTGCTTTAAAGGCTTCGGTGCATCTCTTCATGTGGATATTAAGTAAGACGTTAATGCGTAAATATATTAATGGTAAAACTTGACAATATAATAGATAAAATATTAAATGTTAATGTAAACATCGCTTGTGTAATTAAGGAATGGGGAAAGAAAATTAAGGGCTTATGGTGCACTCGGAGTAATTTCTATGTTAATAAAACTGCTTGATTATGCCAAACATTCTTGGAAAAGCAGTCTGCCTTGATTATATGATGGATACACCCACGAGCACAAGCCTGACCAAAATTTTTCAATGGTTTCCTTAGGTGGTAGTTAAAAATCCGTGTGAATCTCTTCTCCGAATAACACATTTGAGAAATTTGGGGGCATCGACAGCATGGGACCCGATAAATAAAAATCATTTTCTACTTAAAAGAAAATTCTTTCCCGAGCGAAGCCAGGTAACTTAATGATAAGTAGGGGGAGGGTGGAGTTTGCAAAGCTGATATAAAACATTCATTATACAGACGTAATAATGAATGGAGGAATATACAAAATAACAGATGCTATTATTTCATTTCATTGAAGGAAAAATATACATTCCAACCTTCTTAGATGAGGAAGAGTGATGTTACATGGCAAACTTTATGTTTGAGTAAAATATAAATGAGAGGTCTCTCTGTTAATTTTGTATTAATTTTTGTAATTCTTGTAAGAGAAAAATTTTATTATCAATCTAAGCATACATTCTACTTCCGAGTAATTGCAAAGAAAATGAAATTCTAACCCTTAGCACAAACATATTAAAATGTAGTCTTAGTTGTTTTTAAAATAAAGTTATAAAATAAAATATGATGACAGAAATCTTTATCCCAGCCTAAACTATGTAATAAAATCTAATTTTTGATTCTAAATAAATAAATTCCAATAGACTTTCCTGAACTGAAATTAATAGACGTGGCCTAGACTTCGTGGAATTCCATAATATGGAGGAAATGTGGCATCATTTTGATATTTGTTTTTATTTTAACAACTCCACATTTCCTACATACTTCTTGAATTGCTTGTTTTTATTGCTTAATGCAGCACTACGTTATATATATATACTTCTGATTTTGTTGAAACTTTTAGCATTATAGGCTATCATGAGAAAAGGTTGTATACAAAATATTAGTAGTTTACTTCTATTATTTTGTGAGTTACTTGGTTGAGAAGTTGCAAATTTTTGGCTGAATGTCAAACGCAGGTGAACATATATTTATTACTATCTCTGGTTCCATAACAACCATGCTAAACAATGATGCATGGTTGAAAAGCTCTTGAAATCCACTTTCTAATTATGTGTCACTTGGGATTTTACTAGGGTTACCATCTTCTGTACACAGAAAAGGAGGACATTTCTATGTTTTTGGGTGAAAAACAGGACAAAAAGGTCATCCTGAATTTAAAAAAGAGGACAGAAAAGAGGACAAATTTATAGAAAAAGTTGTTAAAGCAATATTAAGAGAATGGTTTGCAAGTACAGAGTTTACAATGGCTTCAGTCTTGGTTCTAGTACAGGAATTTTTTTTGCTATTTCTGAATCAAAAAATGCATTTTTAACTGCTATGATGCTTCACAGTATGAAAAGAAAAGATGCCCTCTGCAGCAGCTAGATCATATTCTGGTTTACTGACAGTTTTGGGCAAAAAAATCTGTAACCTTTCCCGAAGAAGTGCTTTCTTATGCTTGTCTGATTCTATATGATGCTTTAAATCGCCAGCCCCTTTATTAGCCACTGAAACATATGTTCCCATTCTGCATACTTTACACTCAGCTTCCCATTCATCTTGGCCAGATGAAAAACATGGAAATTTGTTTTTCATCTCTTCTGTGAACGTGCACTTCCTTTTAGGCATTTTTAAAGGAATGATAGTCTTTAATAATATTAATTTTCATATATGAAATAATCATAACCAATTTCATAAGTAATGAATCATAAAATCGTATTATCTAGAACTATAAAAGTGAAAAATAAATATTTTCGTCTTTACAGTGAAGAACTGTGGTTTTAAACAAAGCTGAACTTCAGTACTAAATGTATTAGAGGCTGCACCATTGGTTGGTCTTCTGCTAAATATCCCGAAATTAGTCAACAGAACAAAACTATGGATCAATGCTGTTCTCAGTGGCTCAAGTCCACATTTCCATGTTGTTGTATTGTTCGAGAAAACAGGGTCCTGAAACACCTGGCAGGTTATACCACTACAAATATCTGTTTATATATGAGTGAATTCTGGAGTAAGCATAGGTTGACAATGCTTCGATGTAATGAAGTTAGCGTCGTCAGGGTCTTCCACACCTGCTTGGCTCCCGCGAAAAATTTGAATTGACCAATCGTCTCTCTGTATCCGAAAGAGATATCAGATAATGTAATTCAGCATTCTTTGTTGTGCTTGCTTAAAACTAAATGCCACAGGAAGTCGAAATCCAGACATTTTAACAATTTTATAAAAATCCTCCCGGACAAAAATTTTAGACAAAAAATCCGGACAAATCCAGGTAAAAGAGGACAGATGGTAACCCTAGATTTTACATTTTTTGGAGGGGACATTATAAATGACCTTGACCTTTAACCTTAAATTTCTCAAAACATGTGTCCTTAGATTTTGTCAAAAAAAATACTTTTATTTACAATCAGTGTACTGTATCAGTCTGTGAAATATCAAAGTGGCACATTAAGGGCATCATGAGATAATGAATTTTAGAAATAATGCACATTTATATTCTGACTGGTTGTGGATATCATTATGCTAGGACAACATTAACAAAACATACCGGTAGTTATCACAAATTGCATTAACTGAATAACTTACCTATTTAGTTGTTAATAGACTGTTGATAAGCACTAATAGTTTGCATGTCTTCAGGAAGTAAGTTGTAAGTCCATCCAGTAGGCATTCGAAGATCAACTTTGGTAAAAATGTCTTTCTTCATCACTGTAAGTATATCTGGTTTTGAAGGATAGATGAAGGAAGGAAAAGGCCCATCAGAATGCAAAAAGCTTATCCTGATTTCTTCTGACTCTTCATTAACTTGTAAAACACTACCCACCCACCAGTGACAACTATACATGCATGTAACAAAACCTCTGATGTCCTGAATTTCCATTTCATTTGGTTCTGGAGAAAGTGACTTCTTTTGAATCATCTGAATATGAATATAACTTTGTTTGTACTGTATTGGAACTTAATGGTCTGATGCAATGCAGCTTCTGGGTTCCAGAAATAGTGTGGATGCCCATAAAATGTTGCTGAACTAGCTTACTTTCTGCCTCATGTGTCTGAATAGTGCTAAAAGCTAAGTGACATGCATGAAAATTTTCTGTACACCACTCAAATAATTGTCTTGGTGTCATGATCTGATTTTAAAATGGGCATTTGCAGCAAGTCGTTTTACAGTTCCTGCTACACCATCACATGCTCCTTTGCCATGTGATTTGGCAAAAAAATGCCACTCTGCTGTTACACTGAAGTCTTTTTCAAGGCAACACAAATTGATAAAGTTTTTCTTGTTTTTATATTGGGAGGCTGCCCCATCTGAGAAGTAGTATATATGCTTAGGAGTTCTATGGAAGTAATTTGTCAAAAATGTGATTAAATGATGCTGAAACAGGTGTAAATTGGCAGTACCATGACAAAGGCAATCATAAATTACTACAAATGAAATGTTATTTGTGTTTCCATTTTCTGGGTTCCTGTAGTATGCCACAAATGGGTGTATTGTGGCTTGTGCATTATTCCAGTGGAACCCCTGAAGAACAAATGAATAGTTTTCAGCAAAGTCACATATTCATTGTCAGTTAGTTTTTCCTTTAGTTCTGCTAAGAATTTTGCTTGCTGTGTTGCAATAAAAAATATGGTAAAAGTTGTGGCAGTTTTGCATCCAATGAATTTAGAAACTCATCACAAGAGCTGATAATAGTCTGAAGTGTTGTTCTATCTGTAGACACCCATAGTTTGTAAGTTATGTCATCAATACAATTCAAGTAAAACAGTTTTGAAATATGCTCTTTCAATTGTAATGTGGCTGGGCAATGCTTGCATGATCCTAGGTAACATGCTGGCAATGGGAGATTACATATAATCCATGAAAGGCAGTGCTCATAAGAAGTAAAAGTTTCTTAATTTTGTGTTAACTCTTTTAGTTTACATCCCAACAACATTAATTTGACTTTCTGATGAATACAACAAACACACACACACAATGCTTTGGACAAACCTATATGTAGCTGTGGATGACTTATATGCTTCCTTTAGGTTATGCAATACTAAACACTTTTGTTTGCGTACTCTCACGTCATTTTCTTTAACTGAAATAAAATCCTTTTTCCTGGCATATAACGGCTTACATCATCACAGCAGTAGAATTCCTTAACTAAGTTAAGCAATTATAGCAGTATCATCATTCAGGATCTTTCCTGATCTTGGATTAGGTGTACATAATATCCCATGTTTTTTCACTAGTTCCTTTGCTTTTCGTACCATATAATTTGAGGCACTAAATTCAATTTCAATTTTTCGTATACTCCAACTATTTGGCCGCACTTAGTATTTGGATCTTCTCACTATTGTTTTCCACAACATTAACTTTCTGTTTTAACTGATTTATTATTTCAGAGTCAGCAGATGGTTTACTTATATCTACTTCTTTGTTGCCTTGCTGGGATACATATGTCTTCTTGAGTACATTGCTGATTCATTGAAACTTTTCCTGGGGGTACTTTTTTTCTTGTAGCCTCTTCCATTTTACTGGAGACTCACCTAGTGATTGCAGACTTTCATTCAAAGCACCAATAGCAACCTCTGCTGCAATAGTTTGGTCATCATTATCATGCTCCTCAACATCAGATTCATTACAACTTTGTTTTGATGTTTGTTGTGGTGGTGGTGGTAGGGAATCAGGAGGAGTTGAAGACCTCTCTGATATTTTTTTTTGACAGCCACTACCTACAAATTTTCTGTTCTGTTGAAATTGTTCCATTTAATTTCTGAACCATCCATGGTTGTACATTGCGTAAATTTTTTCTGAATGTTGAGTGTCCAAATTGACCAAATGGGTTACAACAACACAGTTTCTTTTCAAAGTCCATTTTTGAACTGCTTTTCACTCACATTAAACAGCCTATTCTTTCCTGACTAAATACAATTTCTTTCAATGGTCAATTTAGTTAGAACTGTCTTTCGTATTCACACTAATCTGCACTAATCAGTGTTAGGCCTATACCAACCTTAAACTTAAAGGAGTATTTCACAATGCTGTATGCTCTTTGTCTTCATGTGATTACCTACATACTGATATCACTTGCCATGTTGATAAAAGACTTGCATCCAAAAGATATATCTGTGGTTGGGTATAATAAACTGAACATTTATTGCCTATAATAAAATTAAGTCAATTGTCACATTCAAAACAAATTTAACCCTTATTGTTTACAATAAACTTAAGAGCCACTGGTCACAATAAACTTGAGCCATTGGTCACAATAAGCTGAACAGTCATTGGTCCTAATAAAGTTAATAGTGATTAGTCAAAATCTGTGTCTTCCACTGAATGTTCATGCTACATGGAAGTTTACAAATGACCTGTTTAAACTGATTAAATATTTGAAAAATATTGTTTGTTTGATCTAAATATATAATTACTTGTTTTAAAATGAAAAATAGATGTTGATAAAAGATGTGTCCAGAAATTTTAAATGCCCCCATATAAATAATAATTAATATCTTCTAATGCCAGCCTAATATTCTAGGAGTTAGTGTTCTAGTATGGAAGCAATAAAATATATTTTTTTCCAATTTTTTTTATATTACATTATTTGAATAAATGCAAGGTCAGAGGTCATTTTATAATAATATAAATTTTACTTTTGCTTGAATTTTTCCAATATATATCAAAAGATAGCTTCTTTTAATAGCTTTCAAACAAGAGCAAATTCAATCTTCTAGCTCAATTATGAAGAAGGTTATAATTGATTTTATTTCCCTTTATGCAGCAATTTCTGGTGTTTTTTTTCATAATTTTGAGCATCCATATTTCTAAAACCATTAGTTATATGAAGCTGAAACTTTATATTCTACATATCCCCACTGAATACTTTGTGTGCACTTAATTTCATAAAAATAGAAAAAGGTCAGGTTGAAAATGATGCTTTACTGTGATGATCTGACACGGAATGACTCGATAAATATATTATATATATATTATTTATTTACGTGTGTCTCTTTGACGACCCCAGCAGCCTGCCAACTTGGTCCTCAACTTGGTAAGTGTCCGCTGGGCTTCCTTCAACACCTTGTTGCCACCCTCATCACTACCTTTTCTTTTCCTTAAGTTTATATATATATATATATATATATATATATATATATATATATATATATATAATTCCACCTCTTACATCGCCACAAAGTTGTGGAGAGTTCAGTATCATACAGCCAATGTCAGCAAGTTCTCCAGTTTTGTTTTAATTATCGCATACAAAATATATAGTAATATAACTCCCTTAATTATCGTGCAATACAAAATCTCACTATGATGAGAAAGCAAAACACTATATTTATTCCAATCGCGCCATCGTCGGCCGTAGTGAGGCAGAGGAGCTCATCGATGACGAAGAGCGCCGAATTCTTGTGGAACAACACATACTTTGGCTTTCATTTAAGTGTATTACCTGCCTCATGAGTCCCGCCGTGAAATCATCACGGACGACGGGTTATAATGTCTTTCGAGCACATTACTAACTCTTTAAGCTCTCTGTATAGAAATACGGTAATAACCGCAAAATCGTCGATGGTCTCCGGGTCAACATATATTCGCCCTCTCCTAGCCTCCCCTCCGGTTTGATCTTGCCGGTTTCGTTTGTCTGACAAATCGCCGAGGCTCCGCTGTCCATCTTCTCCACTCCCTGACTCAGTCAGCTTCGCAGTGGTTACAGTTATCTGGATCTCTTCCTCGACATCATCACAAGAGTTCCTGCGTAACGATTGCACAATGTTTCAATAGCTTATCTCTTTGAATATTTTATTAATATAATAATTTTTAAAGTCAAGAGTTTCAGCCTTTAAAGCGATCTATCGAGTTTGCATACGGCTACCCACCCGATCTCTTCCTATAACGAGTCTTAAGCGTATTACATCTTATGTGTGATGACCATGCCGGCCTCCTTTGCAATGTTAATATTTTTAAATATCATAGCTGATAAAAGAGGGCCGCAATGACAAGTTATGATAAAGATGCTAGTAAATGTATCACTCTACGAGCAGGAGAGGAATAAAAATTCAATCTGACAATCAGACGTTATGGAAAATAAGTCATTCAAACAAGCCTCTATAAATATTTCCTTTAAGGAATAACAATAAATAAATCCTGCTATGCTAGAAAAATGAGTAAATAAATATATAACAGCAATTAAAATGAAGTTAAACTAAATGGCATTCGTACACGATATTTTTCGTCGAAGCACGGCAATAATGCGTGAAGCAGTCACAGCAACTGAAAATTTGTAATTGCTAAAGCGCACAGGAATTCTCATTAATCCGTATTTCGAATCAATATTTGACATTATTCGGGATTTCCGGGCATGTTCACTCGATAAATAAACCTCATTCTTTTTTACTCCGTTACGTTAACATTTCCGAGTTTACATCTAGCTTTTAACTAATTTTAAAAAACAAACGAAACATTTCATTAACTCATTTGCTTATTAATCAAAACGACATAGTAAACGCGCCTTGATTCGAGCCTGTGTTCTAATGTTAGAGGAAAACCGACTTAAACCAGCGAAGGGGTCAAGGGATCCGGCGAAATATTTGTCGAAATCGAACTAATCGTCTTAGTGTAATTTACATTAATTTCTAAAAACCTTTCATAGATATTCGAAACTAGCTTTTATTTTAGATGTTTAAGGAAGTACAGTCGACAAAAGAAAGCATATTAGACATTATCGTGAATAGTAAGAATGATCCTCGAGAGAGTAAAAAATCAGTGACGTGCGTAGGATTTCGTGATAGGGGTTCGTGGTCGGTAATTGGAGGATGAGCTGTGCATCACTTTCCCTGTAAAATCGTCCGTTCAAGTACCGAATTATTTTAGTGATGCTTAACTCCCAAAATCGCTAATAACGGGAGTGCTCAACACTGATATCGCCATTTACTCGTCATGTAAAAAAGAATAGCTGCGTCACTTTAGAAGGCAATATTTTGTACACGACATTCTTCTACAAATACAAGAGATTTCTAACACTTATAATCTTCGATCTTTACACGTATTGGTGTACACGTCAGAGGCGGATTTACCATTAAGCGGACTAAGCGGCCGGTTAGGGCCACTGAGGGGCCCCAAAATCGCTTCTCAACTACTGCCCTGAGCACATAGCTTCGTCAATAAAAAATATATATATGTATTCGGCCTTCAAAATTTTGTTTGCTTCATCAAATGTTCTTAAAACATCCCAATCCGTATTTTTATTAACGTAATAAATAGTACCTAATAATAATGATGTTGATAATGATAAACGGTAATCAATATTTTGAATATGGCGCGAACTGAAAGCTTTCTGCGGACAACCGTAGTTGTCGCTAAAAATACTGTAAAGTTTACAAAAGCCAGCAATAAGTTAATATTTCTGGTGTACACAAACTTTAACCTACCGAGTGTTCGAAAATGTAATGACTGTTCTAAGTTCTTAGACTTAGTTTTTTTTTATTTTAACCCCAACGAAAAGATGAAGCGTCAATATCCATCTGGACATGAGAAACGTAAAAAGCGCAAATAAAAGCAAAGAGAGCTTGAAAAATAAAAATTTAGCTTAACATCATTGTTAAAAAAGTTGGAAGACATGGAACCACCATCTAGTGAAAAGTTTGCAGATTCAACAACAATTTCATCAACTTCTGTCACGAATACATCAGCAAGTGATAATGAATTGGAAAATGAAAAAAGTGTCGCCGTCAATACAAGCGAAGGTAATCTAAATACACAAATTTCATTTAATGGCATTGATGAGTCATTGGTTTCTTTGAGATCAAACAGCAAGAGGAAGAATAGCCGAAATGCTGAAATTGTAAAAATTTCATATCAGGAGGACATTGCATTATGGCCAGATGTTTTAACACCCGACATGATCGGATATTATTTGGTCAATAAAACACCAAATGTAGAAAATATGGACACTTTAAGGAAACAGTAAAAAGATGGCGATGGTACTTTAAAGGACTAAACGAGTCTCATTTCTTCAGAATTAAGAAAAATGGAACTAAAGACAAGAGAATGGCTGTTTTTCTGAAACATCGATGTCTGTGTATTGTTACGTGCGTAAATTAATTCCAGATAATAGTGGAGGAAGACCGTCCCTCTTTTATGGATTTTCTGACTGGAGAAATGTTACGAAATGTATTGCTGATCATGAGACTTCCAAGATTCACTTTACCGCTATGTATACATATGTTAGTAGGAAGAGGCTGAAAGGTAGAATTGACTCTCAATTAGCACTTCAGTTTGAAAATGAATATTCCTATTGGAGGAAGGTGTTGAGGCGAGTTTTAGGAACTGTGAAGCTGCTGTGCTCATTGGGGCTTGCCCTCAGGGGACACGATGAATGTTCAACTTCAAATCAAAAAGGTAATTTTTTGACTTGCCTAGAATATCTGAGTGAATTTGATGAATTCTTTAAAGAACATTTGAGAAAATTCCAGCACTGTGGTTCTGGTAAAACAAATTTCCTCTCTCACCAAACCTATGATGAGTTTCTCTCCATCATGGCCACTTATGTAAGAAATACTATCATTACTGAAGTGAAGGAAGCGAAATATTTCTCTAGCATTGCAGGCTCAACACCGGACATTAGCCATGTTGATCAATTATCAGTAATTTTGAGATATGTCAACATAGAAGGAACTATTTTGGAGCGGTTTCTCTGTTTCGTTCCCATCATGTCTCATTCTTCTGAGCATATGCATAGAACAATACTAGATGTACTTGAGATGATCGGAATAGACATTAGGAACGGTCGTAGCATAAGTTTTGACAATGCTGCAAACATGGCAGGAAGGTATTCAAGCTTGCAAGCACGATTAAAGATCGCAAGTCCCTCAGACATATTTGTACCTTTTTGCAATCATTCCTTATAATTAGTCGGGAATTGTGTAGCAGAATCCTGCAAAGGAGCTGCGCATTTTTTTCACTTTGTCCAAAAGATGTACACGTTTCTATCTGCATTCACGCACAGATGGAATGTGCTTGTTTCACATCTGAAAGAGAACGATGCATATCTAAGTGTCAAACAATTATGTGAAACGAGATGGTCTGCACGCGCAGAAGCTGTGAAGGCTTTGAAGATTGCTTACTCGGAAATCAGACGTGCTTTAACAGACATAGCTACAACTGAATCAGAAATTCCGATTATAAGAGTTGAGGCAAAATCATTAGCTAAGAAGTTTGAAAAATATAAAACCGCCATTTTCACTGTCATGTGGAATCGACTGCTTCAAAAGCTGAATTCTGTTTCAAAATCATTGCGAAAGTCTGATGCTACACTGTTAAAGGTTATCGAATTATTGAACTCTCTGAGGTGTTTTACTATTAAGATCAGAAATAATTTCTCTTGAATTGAAAAAGAAGCTTATAGCTTAATGGAAAATCGAGACATTCCAAATGCCCAAAAAGTTGGTTTCAATAAGCGTCCTATAAAAAGGAAAGCTTTCATTGATAGAGAAAGCGAAACAGAAAGCAGTGAAGTTGTTCTACGGAAAAGAGAAAAAAATATTGAGGAGACTTTCTATGTTGTTTGCGAAAGGTTGGTGGCAGAACTTTATAAGAGAATGAAACCCATCGAACGTATTGTTGGTCTTTTTACAATTTTCTTCGAAGAATGTATAGACAAAAGTCAACAGGATGCCAGTTTGAAAAGCCTCATGGCATTTTATGAATGCGATATCGATATACATCTCTTGAAAGATGAAATACTTCAGTTTCTTCACTACGTAAAAACAGAAAAGTCAGCAACACCAACCCCCTTAGATCTATACAAATACATAATTGATGGATTGCAGGCAACGTTTCCAAATGTAGAAATTGTTTTGAAAATTTTCCTCACAATACTCCTATCAAATGCTCCCGGAGAGAGGTCTTTTTCGGCTCTGAAAAGAGTAAAGAATTATTTAAGGAGCACATTGACGCAATAGCACTGCAGTGACCTTCTATTTTGTATATAGAAAATTCTTTTTTGAAAACCCTGGATTATGAGGCAGTGATCAATGATTTCGTGAGGAAGCGCAGGAAAAAATTTATTTAAAGACATTCTCATTCTATACACGTAGAAAGGGGTTTTCTTTTATTGTGTACTATATGAACTATTTGTATTTTGAAATGGTCTCATCTCAATTAGTTGTGACTTGGAATTAGAATATGTTTTCATTTTGAGTAAAAATGTGTCATTTCATTATTATATGACTGTAGATAACTTTTCTTGGTGCCAAGAATTATATTTAACCTTGTTAAAAATAAAACAAAAACCCGTAATTGTATTCTACATATCTGTACTATGTATCTATTAATCTATTTGTGTAAAATTTTTAAAATTAACTTTTAGCACCTTTTTGTTATTTAGATGAAAATAATCAAATCTGACGAAAGCTAATTAATAAATTCTACATATTAAATTCAAATTATCGTGTTTTTATTATTACTATCAAAGCAAAACGCTCATTTTTCAGTAATAGCGTAGAGATTGTCTTTCATAATTGTTAAAGACATTTAAACTGCACACCATAGGGCTCCTAAATGTTGTTCCGCTTAGGGCCCCCGGACTTCTAAATCCGCCTCTGGTACACGTATTATACAATATTATATTATATGAATCAAAGTAGATGGGCCACGGTAATGAAGGTCATTTGGGATAAATATTCCAAGTTCACTCTTTGCAATCACCTAATCCGAAGAATTGCAGAAAAACTTAAACGTTAAACTGAAACTGGACGACGGATATTTCAGGATAGCTTACCTTTGGATAGGTTTCTGTATCATGGCTGAATATGTTGACCACCCGGTTGCTGGCTGCCATAAATTTACTGAAATTTTGTAGAATCTGTCGATCTATGAATAAAATATAATAAATGACGTGATTACATGAATAATTCGCTTTTACCAGCATTGAAATTTTCTTTGTGATAATTTAATTTAATTGTATATATTCCACTAGAAAATAACTTATCTAATAAGCAAAATAAAACTTAAATTAAAAGTTGATTATTTTATTAAGCTTATAATCAAAATACTGACCTTTTACGTTTGAAATTCAACGAATAGTTGCATTTTATGAACACACAGTGCAAATATGTTTAAACCACCATTATGCAATAGGTATCATCTCCGTCATAAAATTAAATGAATACGCGTAAAATTCTTTCAATGATTAATTGGTAATTGTTTTAACTAATTTTAATTTATTAATCCATAATTAGATCATAGTTTAACGGCTTGTTGCATTAAACTTGATTTAGTTATTTACGGTACAATTATCTTGTAATAAAAAATGCATGCGATAAGCAATTAATGATAAATAACATCGAATTCATGTATTTATTTACGGATAGAAAATTGCGACAAATTTGATTGTTGTTATGAAAAATTACGGCAACTAATTACATTTTCAGCTGCTTCCACCTTTCCTTTTGTTCTCTCAATATTTCTCTGTATTGTTGTATTCCCCACCCCATTCCCCCGCTTGTCCTTATTCTTCTTCCACTCATTGTCAAACGATAAAGTACCGTCTGCGCGCGCATCTAACAATAACCTCTCGTCCCCTCGCTGGGAGTAGGAACGTAATCGACAACAATCGGGATGCTATGGAAACAAAAATAAGCACAATTTTGGACGAAGTCTATCCGCATTTTATACATGACGTTATGAAAATAAAAATTCATTCTTTTCTCCAATCCTGTGTGTAAGTTCCAATTTCGTATCTTAATTTTAAGTAACTTAAAGTGCAAATAAAAATATATACTACACTCGCTCCAGTGTTATTAAAAAGGGGAAAATTAAATAAAGGAAAATACATTACTTGTTTTATAGTACGAGTTGTCGGTGCTTGTATTCTGCAAGCGCTTAATAACACCATACACCAAGATCTAAACTTATAAATAAACAACCGCGATCTCCAAGGCAAGAGCCAGGCGGAGCCCATATACAGGGTGTCCGGCGACTTTATGTCATAACTTCGGGATCTTATTCTTTAAGTGATTTGAGTAAAAAAAGTCATATGAACATGGGTCCGATTCTCATTTGTTACAGAGCTACGAGCAATTGAAATTATCTCGTACTTTGATTTGTACAACTTAATGGCTTAAAAAATGCATTGTTTAAATAATTATTCGTATACATTGTTAATTGTTGAAAAATGTATTGTTTAAATAATCATTTGTTTACATTTATACTTAATCCATTGTTACAGCAATTGTTCAAAATGGCCAAGTTCAGCTTGGATGCACAATCTGACCCGTTTGAGTAGGGAACGTGAAACAGCACGAAGAACTGCAGCGTTATTAACGCGCCTGGCAGCATCGAAAATTCGCTGAATAAGTTCATCCCTTGTGCTCACTTTGGCTTCATACACAATGTTTTTCGTTTGCCCCCACACATGGAAATCCAACGATGTGAGATCCGGAGACCTCGGTGGTCAATCCTGCGCACCGCCACGTCCGATCCATCGGTTAGGGAACTTCTTGTTAAGATACAGCGTTCCTACTAAAATAGTGCGGGTGCTCCGTCATTCTGGTAGTACATCTGAAGTCGTGTTTGCAGAGGAATATCTTCTAAGAGACCAGGCATTTCATTTTCCAAAAAAAACAGCATAAATGGCTCCTGCCAGACGTGGCGGGAAGAAGTACGGTCCAACCAGCTGGTTCCCAATGACACCACACCACAAGTTCACAGAAAAACGGAGTTGGAAGTTGCTTTCAACTGTTCCGCGAGGATTTTCCCGAGCCCATAAATGCTAGTTTCTCGTGTCGTTTATTCCATCACGAGTAAACTGTGCCTCGTCCGTGAACAAGATGTAACGGTTCAGGCGGGGGTTTAACCAATGGCAGAATTCCAACCGCCTAGCCTTATCCCCGGGTTGAAGATGCTGAACTTGCTGGACATGGTATGATAAAGACCCGCATCGTGTAATGTTTGCCAGACTCTAATTCGAGGAACGTCGAGGCGGGCGGACATTCTTCGTGTAGTATGACTTCGCTGAACCATTTGAATAATGTTTTCCTCCTCATCCACATTAACTTGTACTGAACGTTCAGCTCTCAAGTCCGGGTCCCCCCCCCGTTTCTCAGTCGAAGACGATTCCTGGTGTAATTATTTCACTTCCAAATCAAAAGTCAGTTGCATTTTATAATTATTAAATATGCTTATTATTCTTTTAAATAAACTATCTAAAAAATCGAATTATAGGGGCCCCCAATTTTTCGGATCCCCAGCACTTGCCTAGTTTGCCTTATGGTAAACGCGACACTGACCGCAATCATCGCAACTGCGGGGCCCCCGCCGTTTTGGGGGCTCCCAGACGGCAGGCTGTCATTGAAAAAAATTGATTTAAAAAGGTCGAGTCCCTTAAAATTTGGCGTAAAATAATTTCCATTGAACTTCTTATCTAAAATTTATTTTAACCCTAGAGTACTAATCATCTAAAAGTATACGCAAAAACTAAACACTCGTAGTTTTTAAGACTAAAAACATTTTTATTTTTATATACAAAGTAATTAGAAGATTTTAATAGCAAATAACAAATATGAATAGACTGTAAACCTTAAGATACAGTGATTTTTCAATAATTTACGAACAGTTTGTAGACATATTTGGTCGATGTTGAGCACAATACTCTTTACGCAATAATTTGCGGTCATTCTCCGTTTTTCGAGGGACAATTATAACATACCGTCCTTTTTTGTTATTCTGGATGTGTAGATTCCGGTGGACATTCTAAATGCAATATAATTAATGAAAACAGATTTGAGGTACGCTTACCTTGATAGTGCATAAGTACTAAACAGTCGTAAATTTATGACTCGAGGTCAGCTTTGCCACTTTAAACTTACTCAATGGAAGCAAAAAGAAAACTAACAGAAAGCGGGTGTCTGGACATGAAGCTATTGTGGAGCGGCATTGACTAAACAAGCGGAAACTAAGTAAATAAGCCTTGAAAAGAAATGACGTGGTAATTTTTACAAGCGTTTAGTTTTCTAAGGTTAAAAATGATCGATTATATCGAGTATGCATTCATGGAATTTTCTGAATGCCATTATCGAACAGTCGATTATGCATTTCCGGAACAAGCGACGTGTTGCGTAGTTGAAGGTTAGAAGTGAGCACTGAACACATGACAACTTAACCTATTTATCAACTTTAATAATTTCATCTTTGAGTTTACAATAATGGATAAAAAATATTTATCTGGAGTTCAAAAAAGGAGCAGGAAGAGCTTGAATCTCTCAAAATGCAACAAGGAGCCTTAAATAAATTTTTCAAGACAACAGTTTCTGTGCCAGTGACTAATGAGGTATATATTAATAAAGAATCATTTCCAGTTACTGTCAATGATACATCCCAGGAAGGAAATAGCATCTTTCCAGAGCAGTTCAATGAATGGTGTGAAACACCACGCATGTCGAAATTTCAATGTCCAGCTGATCCAGGTAATTGGCCATCTGTAATAGATGGTAATTTTAGAATTGTAGCAGTAAAACTTGAACCCCAGGATATTTCCAATCAGAACTTGTGTTTTCCAGCAGATAAAGAAAAAAATGTTGTTTCAGCTTACACTACTGTTTTTGCCAGCTTCCAAACAACGAGAAGATTAAGCAGACTTGGTTTATATATTCACAAACACAGGATGCTGTGTTTGTTTCTGTTGTAAGTTATTCAACTCTAGCAATGGTTCCCTGCCATTGTGTGGATTCAGAGACTGGCAGGGACTTTCAAAAGTTTTAAAAACTCACGAAGTATGTTGACATCATGTCACAAACATCTGCAATTGGAAAGAACTCACAAACAGAATTGAAAGTTCAAGCTTGATTGATCAAGCAAATCAAGATATAATTGAGAGTGAGGTGAAGAGGTGGAGTTTAGTTTTGCAAAGATGATTTACAATAATTATGTTTTTGGCTGAAAGAAATCTTGCTTTGCGAGGTGACAGAGAAGTCTTAGGCAATCCAGCAAATGGAAATTTTTTGGGTCAAGTAGATCTAATGGCTAAGTAAAATCCAATAATGACTGATCACATTCAATGAGCTTCTAAGCTCTATTCGAGCAAGGACATCCAGAATGAAATCATTGAAATAATTTCAGATGAAATTCTTAGTGTGATAGCAGAATTTTGACTAATAGATACTATTCAATTATTCTGGATTGTACTCCAGATATCAGCCACAATGAGGAACTCAGTATATTACTGAAAACTATAGACACTTTTTCAAAGGAAGTCAAAGTTTAAGAGTACTTCCTTGGCTTTTTCCATGTATCAGACCCTACAGACAAAGGTCTCACAGAAACATTGCTTGATATAATCAATAACCTTGACATACCATTGTCAAATTGCCATGGGAAGGCTTATGACAATGGCAGTAATATAAAAGGGAAGAATAATGGCACCCAGGCCCACATTATTTGAAAAAATCCACGTGCACAATATATTCCATGCTGTGCACACAGTTTGAATTTAGTAGTCAGTGATTCTGCCAAGTCTTCTGTGATTGCATTACATTTCTTTGGTGTGTTACAAAGATTGTATACACTTTTTGCTGCATCAGTGAAGTGGTGGGAAGTGCTCACTTAAGATGTAAATATAACTTTAAAACCTTTGTGTGAAACATGGTGGGAGGCTGGAGTTAAGTTTCAAGCAAGAGATGTAAAATTTGCCCTGGAAGAACTAAAAGAGAGTGATCCAATATGCTATGGTGAGGCCTCTAGTCTGATAAAAGAAATTAATCAGTACAGATTTCTTTTGTGCAGTGTATTTTGGTATGACATTCTCAAATAAATAAACAAGATAAAATAATTGATACAGTGGAAAGAGGTGCAATTGAACGTGGTAGTGTCATTTATTAGAAGTACATCAGCAATTGAATGATACAGGATGCAGATGAAAAGAAAGAAGCAGAGGAATTAGCAGTATCTTTGGACAGCAAAATTGAATTTGAGGTGTATAGATGGTGAATAGTTAAAAAACAGTTCTCATATGAGTGCACAGATGAGCCCCTACATGATGCAGAAAACCACTTAAGAGTAAATTTTTTTAACACAGTTATAGATACTGCCATAGTTTTACTAAGTGAAAGGTTTGAACAATTGTATGAGTGTTCTAACATATTCAGCATAATTAGTGATGTAAAACAATACAAAACAAACATGCATAAAAGGGTGCAAAAAACTAGCAAAACCCAAGGAAAATACTTAAGGAGACATGGATGCTACAGATTTGGCAGATGATTTAAATATTGCCAGATATGTTATGAAGAGGTAAATACCTGTCTGCTAGTACTACAGTACATTTTTGTGAAAAAACTGCAAGATATTTTTCCAAACGTGACTGTCGCACTAAGAATTTTCTTGAACATGCCAGTTTCAGTAGCCTCAGCAGAACAAAGTTTTCTAAACTCAAACTGAATAAAAGTTATTTAAGGTTTACAATGAGCCAAGAACAACTGAATGGACTGGCACAAATTGCAGTTGATAGAGAAATTGCATGTTCCTTGGATGTAGAAAAATTGGTGGCAACTACAGCACAAAAAGCAAAAAAAAATATAATTTTAAGGTGAGTCATTTAGCAAATTGCAGTAGTATATTTAGAGCATGAACATCATTATTTTTTTGGTGGCATTTGTATATTGTGTTAACAGGCAACAGAAACATTGTGTAGTGCAGATTTGGTCGCGTCTCAATTTGTGATTTTCTACATTTATGACCAAACACCTCGTTTAAACAGAGGTTCCAAATCTTGTTTTGCAGGGGACCCCAAAATGTCTTAAACTGGTCCTGATGTTAATTATATATGATCCATTATTGATTAAAGACAAATGATGGTTTAGAAGATTGTTTTTACTATTTTGCAAGTTTTTAGCCACATTTGCATTTTCATTATTTTCCGTTAATTTAAATAAAAGCATTTTTATAAACACTGCTTGATTCAATTCATTTAGCTCTTACATGAAAATAATTATTTTCTAGTTTTTACAACATATGCATACTCACCTGCAACATATAACTACTTGGCCCGCAGCATACTCCAACTCAGCTCCCCGGTTGGGTAATTAGTAGGTTGGTTATGGTTTTCCTTTAAGTATTTCTCATCTATGGCATAACAACTGCCTCTGCCCACTGGGTTGGGTAATTAGTTGGTTGGTTATTGTTTTCCTTTAAGTATTTCTCTTCTATGGCATAACAATCTACTCTGCCCCCCAGGTTGAGTAAGTTTGGTTATGTGGTATTGGTTTATTCCCACATTCACTGTGGCTTCCCTTTCAGGTTGGGGTGAGTAGCCTTAATCTTCTGTGATATTATTCGCTGTCTATGTTGTTTCATTACATGCTTATTATATTTATGTTTGACTTGCGTTTTTTTACCTTTCCCCTTGGTAGTTCCATTTCTCATCACTTTCTCAGCGTCACCAGTGCCTTCTTTACCTTTGCCCCAGTTATGTGAACAGTATCTAAATTTACAATTCATAATCATTGGATGAGGAACTTCCACACACTATATATATATGTATATGTGTGTGTATATATATATATATAACTTCATAAAGCCGCGGAACCCTTACATGAAAATATCTTTTTTTGCGTAACCCTAAGCCAGAGGTGATAAACTAATTACAATAAAATAGATTTACATTAATTTTATTTTTTATTTACATGTGTTCTTCTGTATTGTAAACAAGATATTTGTTCGATTTCCAATACAAAAAATAGCAATGGTAAGAGTTACATATTTTAAAATAAAATATACTGACACATTTTTAAAAAATGATAAAAAAAATTTTAATATTCAATAATTCAAAAATACAAAGCTTTTTTGAATAATTTATAAAATCATGTACTGTTCACAAAAAATTATTTAATAACCATTGAAAAAATAAATAATTATTACTAATTACAAATAACAAATTGCTACTACCATATATACTCGTGTATAGTTCGACTCCGTGCATAGTTTTGATTTCTCGGTGAAAATATTAGATTTTTTCATATATCTCGTGTATAATTCGACCCTAGCTTTCTACTTATTCTTTTACCCTAGATTTCCGTCAGGATCGACATTTTTCATTTTGATATCTCGAAGCTCACAATCGAGGTATATAGAACGATCTTGGTTTTCAACAGCTTTTAGTATCATAATAATACTATACTAATAATAAACTGTAAACATCATGAGCCTATTGCTATTTATTACTTTTTAACTACGAGATGTGACATATGAATGGTGGCAGAATTTCTAGCAAATAGACGAAAATTAAGCTTATATAACGAAAATTAATAGACGCATATTACTCGTAAGAACTTTAATAAAAGTTATGAATGATAGTTGAACAAGATGACATAAACTCATTTTAATTCTTCAGCTTTGTGACTTTATACATTGATATCATCATTTGGAATTAACAATATTGGAGTAACATAATGGAGTTATTATATAGGTATGGCTTACGGCTCTATAACAAAATAAAGAGAAATTCTTTGCATAAATTTTGGTTAAAATGCACTATAACCCACCACAGAACATATAAAAAAATAATGAAAAATACTACTGGGTCGCAATCAAATCAGAATTTTGAGATAATACAGGACAGGTATATAAATCTTCGAAAAAGAAAAAAAATTAAAAACAACATAGTTCTAATGAAAATCGATAAAATCAAAGGTAAATAGGAAGTTTGGGAGCTATATCATAGAAGTTAAGTCAGCGAGGTGGGTGACCAAAAAATATCTTGATTTTTATTATGATATTTTTAAAAAGATAATTTTTTACATCCGAGATTTAAAACCCTCAAAAGTATTACTCGTGTATAGTTCGACCCCCAATTTTTTGCACAAAAATTTGGTCTTAAAAACTCGAACTATACACGAGTATATACGGTAATTATTTTTACATAGACACATTTTAAATGATTTTCCTAGTGATTATTTAGATGGAATAAAATTTAACTCGGAATGTTTTAAAAGGTTATTATAAATTCAACCAAACATCTATCCATATTCAAAAATGAACAAAATCTACTGTTTCAGTTTTCATTTTTAAGGAAACAATCTCAATGGGATATATAAGCAAATTTTTATACATTTTTGCCTGTTGTACTTCACAGGAAAAAGTAATCTCAGAAATCAATAAAAATATTAAATACTACTTTAATATTTTTAAGAATAACTATTATTTTACCAACATATTATTCAGTGACTCAGATAGGACTGCTTTTCCTTGGACAGTAGTTGCATATCTGGATGAATTGAGGTTAACTCTAAACACAAATCATCAACTGCAGCCAACCGATTCCTCCATTTTGATTTAGCCGTGGCATATAGAGAGAATGATCTCTCACAGAGATAAGTAGTTGTAAAAGACATGAGAAATTTCAAAGCGCAAATGGAAATTAAAGGATATTCTTTTACAAGACTAGCCCATAAATGTATAATTTCTAATTCTTTGAACTTAGTTTTTAACATGAAGTCAGTTGAGATATCAATTAGCTGTTTCTTTTCTTTCATTGATAATTCTGACAGATACAGATGATGTAACAAAAGGATTGTGAAGCCAATGCAATGCTTCTGCCGGAGGTTGAAGATACTCTGTAATTGTCGTACACAGTTCAGACAAGTGTTGACATAAAGAGTTTTTTACACATTCGTCGAGGGAAATACTATTGGTCAAAAAATCATTGAGACTCGAAAAACACTCAAGGCTTCCTTTTGCCACACTCATCCCAAATTTTGAGTTTTAAAGTAAGTGATTTCATTTTACTATGAACTTTGAGAATGTTTGCACCTTGTAGTGAAATGTTCATTTCATTTAGGTAAGTAAAAATATCTGCTAAATATGCCATCTTTTCCATCCAAACTCTGTAATTTAGTTTTTCTGCCACTTCAAAAGGATTTGCGAATAAAAAATGCTTTGTCTAATCTATTAATTTATAAAATCTAGTGGCTTTGCTTTTAAAAAATTTACTATTCTGACAACCTCATTCAATATATCCTTCAGTTCATGTGACATGTGCTTCATTGCAAGGGCATGATGATGAAGACAACAATGGTTATGCATTACATGGGCAGCTAAATTTTTTATACGTGCTACAGCACCTGCCATTTTGCCAACCATTGCCTTAGCTCCGTTAGTGCAAATACTGGAACAGTAATCCCAGGAAATTTCACATTCTTTCATAGAAGAATCGACCATTTTAAATATTTTTTCCTGTGGCACTGGTTGGAAGAAATAAACATACCTTCTTCAATAGAAGATTCATGTACATAGTGCACAAAAACAAGCAAAATCGATAACCCTGCAACATCACTGGAAGTGTAAAACCTACTTCATTAAGGTTCAATTGGTTTATTAGTTCCTTTTCACAATAGGCTAACATGTCCTTGATTACTTGATTACTTTTTCTGCAATAGTATGAGTTTTGCCAGCTTCTGCTATGCAATAACTGACATGATACAAAGTCTCAGACTTCTGTTACTCAATAATTCTCTACATTCAACACAGAATGCATTTGACTCTTCTTTATTACCTGTCTATGTGAAACCATACTTGATAAAACTTGCATCGTACTTCCATTTTTTTCTCATCCTTACTCTCAGGTTTTCACAAACTGTGCTACTGTCATCAGGTTGATGCATTGGTTTTTCTGCATAGAAGTAAATGGGACAGCAGTAGCAACATAACTGTCTGTATTTTTCTTGTTTTCACCTTTTTCACCAGTGAATGTACTGGTTTTAAGCCAACGATTCATATTTTGGGGTGGTAGTAGTAGTTAATTATTAGCATAGGTAATGAAAAAAAGAATAAATTAGGCAACTCTGTAGAAGCAGACTTAGAATTTGCTATATCTTTATATTCTACTTTCCTTCCATACTTAAAAAATAATTAGCAAACATTATAAGGAAAAATGGTATTAGTCGTTTTTGAGTCATTCTGCATAAGGATGGACAAGCAGACGGATGATGAACCGAATACATTAACATCATTTTTTTAAAAGTGCTCAAGTTTTATAAAGGTTAAACTACTTCTAGAAAGGAGCAGAAACCTATACAACCTCAAGCACATGTTATTTTATAAATACAGATGTAAACAGTTCACATAAAAGTACTAACCTGTAGAAAGTGGGTAAAATTGAATTACACTGCAAAAACGAAAGAGCAGAAAGATTGCTTCTCGTTCACTATAAGGTGAGATTGATGGTGATTAACTTTCTTCCAAAAAATAGCAAATGAGATGAGATTTTCTTCCTGGTTCAAATAAGCTCTTCTGGAAAATCCAGTGAGAAGATGACGAATATATTTTTCGAAGAGAAAGTAAACCTTCTGCAGTAATCACCATAGATGTTAATATGACCCTGCATGGAAAAATATTCCCTCACAACGTGAATCAGAAATCAACAGCCTTCCATATTTATAGAGCAGGAATGCTGAAAACATTATATGGGTGGGAACTACTCATCTTCTTTCACTTCACAGTTTGATGGTAAATTTAAAATGTAAAAGAATCTTTAGAACACATAAAAGCAGTGGCATAGCTATGTGGGAGTAGAGGGGGGCTGTTTCAGTCACCTCAGTAACCACTTCCCTCATTTATTAACAATCAGCTATTTAAGCCAAATTCCACAGAACTGCTGTGCTGTGCATGTGCAAAGCTTTTGATTTAATGCCCAAGTCTTTTCCATCAGCATTTGCCAAAAAACACCCTTCAACTTTTAAAATTAACTGTTGACAGGAATTTGATTTTTACATTCTTCTTCTGTAAATTACATATGGTAACAGAATTAATAGATGTAACAGTATGTGATCAGGAGTAAAATTCAAAACATTTCTGCATATTATAGAATGACAGACAACATGAAGTTTTTTATTTTTTGAAGATTTTAAGTGTTCAATTTCATTAAATTGAGATTTTATAATGCATTGCTAGATGCTGGGATTTTTAAGAAAGGCAATGAAGAGATATATAACCAGTGCTTTAGTCATAAAAAAGCAGAGGGTATACCATATATGGAAGTAAAACTTTGAGGGGTAGGACTTACCCAATTTTTTTAAGAGCAAAGTACATGACTATAATGTTATGATGGCAGGGGAAAACGTATGAGCATACTTCGAATTTTCTTGAAAATTTTATTTCAATTATATTTTAGTGAGGTATATAAAAAATATGAAGTACAGTATTTATTTTCAATCTGATTGAAACAAAAATAGTATTAGAATATTGGTATTAAACCTGTGGGCCGCAGATTTTCAAGGGTTGCAGGTGCAGCTTCAATATTTGGGGCCACGAATAAAGGAGGAATTAGCTGTTTTTTAAATCAATCTGTATAATTTCTCATAAGGCCAGGGTATATGCTATTTGTTTGAAAAAGCAGAGGGTATACCCTATTCATTCGAAAAAAGCAGAGTGTATACGGTGTATACCACCATATACCCTCCACTAAAGCACTGTGTATAACCTCATATGAGAGGTGCTCAAGACAAATATAGTATATTTATGGTCAATTTGATATTCACATTCTTAACTATTATGTTTGATATTTAGCAAGAATGAAATTTGCAGTAAAATATACCAGGGGATGTAGTCTACAGCATAGCAGATATCTTTATGCACGTGCAATATTGACGCACGATGACCTGACCTTGATGGGTTGTCATAGAACCGTACAAAGTAGAGATACGCGTTTCATCAATATTTTTTAAATGGAACATAAGATAAAATAATTGGATCTACTAAAATTTTTCATTACACACTTATGATCAGGATTTCAATTCCGTATTTACCTGAATCCAAGATGACCCTGAATCTAAGACGACCCCCACTTTTAGCCGACTGTCAAAACAGAAAAAAGATTTTATAGCATAATTTCTCACTGACTATTTGGTGTGTATTTCGAACACACGTATTAAGTAGGTATACTAATTCGTTCATTAATTTAAATGGTTTGTTACAAATTTTTATTTGAAAATAAAAACATTTTAAATATATATTTTAAAATTAAGACTATCAATTGAATTCCGGATCTTAAGTTTGAAATGAAAATTTTCAGATGAAATTCTTTTATTTTGTTTCATTTGTTTAAAAAAACATCGATTAAACACGTAACCTTACTTCCTACTTACAACTCGTCGCGCGTCAATTCGTCGTACGAAACAATCCGTCGCGCGTCAATACATCGTACGAAAAATTCATCGCGCGTCAATTCATCTCTCGAAAAATTCTTCGTGAGACACTATGACTGGTGAACGACAGGGGGAGACAATTGTCCACATAAAATTTTCTTTATATTTCGATAATATCTGAAAAAATCGCAGCTCTTTGCAAATTACACGAGACACATTGGATGGTGTCTGGCAAGAGGTGACTCCCAACCCAACAAGTGTACCTCCCTGCCGTACACCAGCCATGGTGCCTCGTTCTCCAATTTGTCTCTCGACGAATGTCTCGTGACAAATTTATCTCGCGACTAAATTGTCACACGACGAATATGTCTAGCGATGTATTGAAGCACGATGAGTTTGTTGTGCGATGTATTGACGAGCGACGAGTTTGTAGAGTGACGCAATGAGGCGCCACGAATTGAAGCGTGATCAATTGACCGCAATGTATTGACAGTATACAACGAATTTAAGACGACCCCCGATTTTCGCAAGCTGAAATTTGAAAAAAAAAAACTCGTCTTAGATTCGGGTAAATACGGTAATACAGTACCAATTTTTTAAAATACATTTGAAAATTGTTTTTTTTTTACAAAAATTTGTAACAAACCATTTTAATGAATGAACAAACTAGTATACCTATACTGAATGCGTATGTTCGAAATATACACCAAATACGTTCAGTGAAAAACGTCCTACCTATTAAAAACATGTAATTGAACTTAGCAAAACCAACAATTACCTTTTGAGTCATGTAATATAAATGAAACTCCAATTATCTTCGACATGACATCTAATTATCCTATCAAAATAAAAGATGCAAAATCTGTGATAGTAACGTCAGGTAACGAAAAAAAGTGAGTTGCAGTAATGTTTAGTAGATGGAACAAAATTACCACCATATATTATCCTAAAACGAAGTAACAAATGCCTTTTGGAATAATAGTTAGATGTCATGAAAATGGATATGTCAAAAGAACTTATGAAAGATTGGTTACACATCATATGGAATAGAAGATCAGGAGCACTATTAAGAAAAAGAGGGAAGCTTGTACTAGATGCATTCAAAGGACACATAACTCCTAAAGTTAATAATTCATTACCTTTGTAATGATACCTGGAGGAATGATATCACAGCTTCAAATTCTCGATATTGCTGTCAACAAGCTTTTTAAAGATAATTTAAAGGGTTTATATTCCGAGTGAAAATAAAACTACTGTTGCAATGCTCTGCCAATGGATCAAGGCATCATAGCAACAGATAAGCCCAGAAGTAATAGTGAATGCATTTAAGAAGTGCTGCTTATCTAATGCTGTGGATGGAAGTGAAGATGACGTTTAGTGGGAATCTATGGACAAATTCCAAAGTGATAACGATAGGGAGAATGAGGACAGTGGTGAAGGGAGCATAAGGAGTGATGATGACTATTTTTATACAAAGCCATGATGTTTAAGAAAATTATGGGACCCAAGAAACATTTCTGCTAGTTTTGTAACTTTTTTAATTTTTGCAGGAATCAAATCAAAATAATTGGCACGAAACAGAAATAATGGTCATAAAAAATTTTGTCGCGAAGTACAAATTCACAAATCGCAAGCACGCGAAATTCAAAAAGGTAGCGTACTACACAGCCAAAACTCAATGTATTTCTTATAAAATATTTTACGTAAATCTTTGTAAATAATATAAAAGAAATTTAAGAAGTGTATTTAATCAAGACTTAAAATATTCGTGATACATTGCTTATTCCCGTTTATTTAAATATAAAAAATTCCATCTTGATCACATTTGAATTTGCGGAACTATGCAGTTATAAAAATGTAGTCTCTCTTTGCCAAAAGACTAGCTATATTGCCCATTAAAAATTACCGACATTTTTCAGAAGAGATATTAAAGCATTAAACAATAGTAAGATACCCTTGCTAAAGCAAGAGGCGGAAGCACGTTTTCATAGAACTTTTCCGGGTTCTGGTTTGGCTCCCCCTATGCGGAGGGGAGAATCCACGCCATTGGAATGCATATCCTCATTAGAACTTCACTCCTCTAGTCTCAGTAATTTGGCTACAATACCATTTCAAAGTTTTGAATTTTCCGAATTTGAAATCATCGAGCGAAAAATTTATGGACTACCGCGAAAGTTAGATCGGTGAAAACTTATTTGTTTTATAAGAGCTATCTAATTCAGAAATAATTTTCCAAATAACTCTTAAAACAAAAATGTTGTTGTCCACGGACGAACAGAGTGATCACATAAGCACATTGCCATATTTACCCGAATCCAAGACGAGGTTTTTTCCAAATTTCAGCTTGCGAAAATAGGGGGTCGTCTTAAATTCGAGTAAGAAGTCATATACCATCGATACATCGCGCTTCAATTCGTGGCGCATCAATTCGACACACGATCAACTCGTCGCGCGTCAATAACCCGCTCGACAAACCCATCGCGCGTCAATTCATTGCTAAACAAATTCATCGCGTGACAATTTCGTTGCGAGACATTCGTCGGGAGACAAACTGGAAGGCGAGACACCATGACGAGTTTGTCGCGAGATGAATTGACGCGCGATGAGTTTGTAGTGCGATGTAATGACGCACGACGAATTGATGCACGTCGAAATGACCGCGACGAGTTGTCATAGAACTGTGGGAAGTATGGTTACGCGTTTAATCGATGTTTTTTTAAACAAGATAAAATAATTGTATTTTTCATTGCCAACTTACGACCCAGAATTCAATTAATCAAGTCTTAATTTTAAAAATGCATTTTTTTAATTTTATTCCAGAAAAAAATTATAACCATTTCAATTAATGAACTAGTATACCTATACTGAATACATGTGTTCGAAATATACCACAAATACAGTCAGTGAGAAATTATATCATCAAATCTTTTTTTCTGTTTTGCCAGTCTGCTAAAATGGGAGGTCGTCTTGGATTTGGGTAAATACGGCATTTCTTTTATGAAAACATGCTAAAAAATAGTATATTGTATGTGTGTGCATGCACATGCATGGAGCATCATTGCTACAATTCAATAATCAAAGAGAACATTTAAAATGTGTAGTACACTTCTTATTGGTAACATTAACCAACTGCAATTCATTTTTCTATCTTGACAAGAATAAAAGGAGGGAAAATAATGATTACAGACATAATAATAAACACAGGATGAAAATAACATCATTTATTTTCCATTTATAATACAGCACAATCAAAGAAGCCTAACACAGTTTTTATAAACATATCTACTGATCAGCACCAACAACTAGGAAAGCCAGAGAAATAAATTATGCAAATGGTGTATGAATAGAATGTAATTCACAAAATAAATATTATGGAAAATTTAGAAAATAAGTTTGTACATTTTATGAAATTTGTTAGAAAATATTGTAAGACCTGCAATTCATTCTCATGTATAAAAATTGTGGAATACAACAGTTACTTCAAAAATAGAACACAGAAAATAGGTAACAAGGGCATTAATATTTGACCCAAGATGATTTGCCTTGTGTGTAATATAGGCAACAATGTTTTTTAACAACCAAGGCCTTGGCAAACACCAATAACCAGCAAATGTAAATAGTATGCTTCAGAAAATTTACTACAATGTATAACATAATGCAAAGGATTTGATTTTTCCAATCTCTTGCAATACATCCATGACTAAAGCCTCATTACCTTTATGCTAAATAAGGTGAGGCATTATCTGTACAAATACTTTGGACACCTTGTTAAACCACATTTATAAACATTTACTACAGTCTTGCATAGGAAACTATTAACTTGCATAGTCAATAGTTATTTCCAGAGGAAACATTTTGCTTGCAATACATTACTATCTATAGGCATCCTATATTTTTAATAGCCAAACAGGCAATATCACTATGGAACATGGACTCATTAATCAGTTTTTTTACATACACATTATATCTGCATGATTTCAAAGATTACTTTCTTAAAATAATATATAATGCATCAGTCCCAACATAATTTTATAAAAGTCATCATCAATTTCCTTCAAAAAAAATAAAATTCACAGCATACTTGAAACAAAGCAGTGGAGATGAAAAAAGTTGAAAATATATGAATGTCACATGAGTTTGCCAAAAAGTAATTCTTCTGACAGACCAATGCACCAACCTTGCATTTTTTTCAGGGAACACTAAATACTAATACACAGCTAATTGTGATAATTCCCTGGCTTTTAATTATTGCTCCATAGAGTAAAGTCAGGACAGCTATTCTCTTATAATAACCATATCAGGAACATTTATTTACTAACATCTCCACAGCAACCTTTCATAGACTGCTCTATATCTTTAGGACAAGATAACCACCCGAACAAAACAGCTATATGCCGAACTTCAGGAGAAAGTGCAACAGTTATCCTAAGATGTGATTTTTAACAATAACAACACAATAATCACACATACATACCAAAACTAAAATCTCTCCATGAAATAGTGCAACAGCTATAATGGCATGTGAGCTTAACAATTATTACATGACTATACTGTGATCTCAAAACATCCCATATTGTTCTAAAGAAATTTCATATCTATAATGATAGGAAAGCTATTGAATTAAAACAAAACGTTGAAATTGGTTCAATACTGTAATATGAAGAGTAAATTTTACTGTAGTGCTGAATACAATGTCCTACATGCAAACTTTTCATACCATTAAACCAAGTTTTGATGGTGATAAATTGTTTTGATTGAAAATTATTTCTGACAATTTTTTATGGATGTTTTTTATATTACAAAGCAATAACTCACACAAGATAAACTGCAGGTTACTAAAATGAAGCACACAAGGAAATGAGTACTACATATCGTTAATTTGTTTATAATCTATTCAAATCATAAATATTTTGTGCTGTACTGAGAAGAACCATAGCTATTTGTCATTTAATATCAAATAACTTTCAATGATTTACAGATCAAACACATTTCAAAATGTAAGCCTACATAAAATTATTATTATTCCTTTTCCAGAAGAAACACTTTTAAAAATGGCACATATAAAATATAATTTTAATGCAAATAAATAATCAATTAATAATCACAAACGTCATCCAAAAGAAAGTTTCCTAATAGCTGTTTCAAAGGGAAAAATCATGGAATTTTTGGACACCATCGATTGCATTAAGGGGGGCCAAAAATATATATTATATTAAGATGTATGATTCAAATGGAAAGTATCATATGTAGAACATTTAGCAATATCCTTAATATTTTATAAAATATTCTCAAAAATCAGGCAGTTCTTGCACAAATCCATAGAAATACTGTGCTCAATGATGCCTTGAACAGTTTCCTATCATCATATAACAAATACAAAATTTTCATCTGATAAACATAGCCATTTCCATGCTTATCATACCACCTGATTTATGTAAAACCCCATTTAAATTCATTTTCGGTAAGTTATACATCGTATTTGGTTTAGTTGACATTTGTGCACAACTCTTAAATGATCTCAGGCTCCAATGTTCGAAATAGTTCTCATTTAAACATTCCAGCAGCAAAGTGAAAAAGTAAAATTTTAAATAAAATATCTTTGGTCAACAAATTAACTTAAAAATAAATAAATAGAATAATACTCATAATCACAAGAATAATAAACTGAGATTTATTTTCAAGATAATAATTCATGCTAACACACGGATGAAACGAACAAAGAAAGAACAGCAATGGACGGGATTAATAGAATGCTTTGAAATGACAATTCTATCAATCAACAGAAAGTTTTTTCATTTCACAATAATCGTTCACTACAACCTTCGTCCAGAAATATAAATAAGTTTAAATAAATTATACTAACATGTAATATATAAAATCCGACTTGCAATATGAAGCACAGTTATTAATGTAAAAAATTAATAAATCCAAAATTTTTACTTAGCTGCTTCTTAGGTAAAATAATTTTTTGCCTGCATTCGTAAAAAAGTCCTTAAAAACTATTACTTTAAACACCAAAAATCTCCTTAAAAATTTGGCCAGGGCAAAATACAAAAACTTGTAAAAATATCATTATGCGATCAGGATGAATCTGGGTTTTTAGGGACAGCATCACACATCTTAAATCTAAGCACACTTGTGAATATCCTAAACATTGGGCAGTTTTTCCTGAACAACAGCATCAACAAAATATTTTTAAAAACTTAGATACTAGAATATTAGTACCTAAATTACTCACAGCCATTACTTTTCATTACTCCCTGTATAACTAGCATTTAATCACATATTTTTTCTGGGCTCAGATTCAAGACTTCTCCGAGTTGATAAGCTCCTGTGACGTGCGGGAGAATAAAGAGATTCTAATTTAGCCAAATGAAGTGAGTTTTCTTCTTTCTTTTTCAGAATGGTACCACCTGTAAAGCCTAAAATGATAAAATTTTATTCACAAAAGACGGAATAAATCCAACTCACTAGATAGGAATTTCTCAAATTATATCTTCCACAAGTAACTTTAGCAAGATGATACTGGATTAATTGTCACTACTTGCCACTGTCTCAACCATGCCATTGCCCATGATTACCTTTGATTTTACCAATGGAATCATATATTGAGTAGCAGTCATTTAGAAGTAGTAAAAAGACACAGATCTAAGGTAAATCTCTGTATCCTTAAATCAGCGCTTTCTAACCTTTATATGACCAAAAGCACATCCGGGTTAAAAGAAAAAGCAGTACGCACCAATGTCATTCTCAACACTTTTAGCTCATGATATATTTATTTACTTATGTATGAATTAATTTAAAAATAATGAGAGCCAGAACACTTATTTTATTCTTGAAAAATATTATCTATAAAACTAAAAGAAAACAAAGTTGCAAAAGACCAAAAATTTCAGGAGTAGATCGTTTTGTATATCTAAAATTTCACATTCCAGTTCTCCAAATACATCTTTCAGGAACTCAGTAATAGACATCTACTGGGTGGAATGGATTTTTAAAAAAATTTCCAGCTGACTCAATTATTTTAAATTGATCGAATATTTCTTTGAACTTTTCCTGGCATATTTTAATGTAGTCTACAAATGATGTAAGATCATCTTTGGCAACAATTTGCCTCATATCTTAGAACTTAGATAAATGCAAAAGACTTCCTTTTCAAGTTTGTCATCAAGAAGACCAATTTGGATTTGAAAGAATTTGTGACACAAATCATCCACCTATTTAGCTTTTCCCTGAAGCTCAGTATTCAAATCATTTAACTTTCTATAACTGAGAAACTCTTTCATTTTTGTCATTAAGCTTATAAATATTGGAAGAACTTGACCTTCACTAGGTCATCTGACTTCTGAGTGAAGCGTAAGATAAATAAGATAAGTAAATATAAGATTCCAATTCAACATCCTCAAGGAGTGCCTTAAAAAGTGTGTTGTAAAGAGGATACCCAAATAGAGTTCGTTATGTCTGTAACAACATCCATTATATCTCCAAAACAAAGCACTGAAGCCCAAAAAGCTTCTTGGAGAATAATGCAGTGGTAAGAAATAAAATTTGGAAATAATTCATCAATCTTGCAGAGGGCAATGAATCAATTGTTTCTGCCAATCACAGCAGGTCCTCTTGTCTGTGGTAATGGAGGATAGCCTTTGAAGAGGCAGATTTATTTCCATTGCATGCTTCCTGAAGGTGTGATAAATATCTTCATCTCTCATTCGTCCTTTCATAGGCTATTATTTTAATAACTTCTCTAACTCTTCTTTTGCAGTAAGATCACTAAATATCAATATCACTGCCAGTTGTGAAATGTCTGTTGTTTCTAATGAAGCTGAACTGTAAACCCAAGGTGCCTTTCCAAGTCGATTTTAAATTAAACTTGAATATAATTTGAAATGACTTCTATCCTTCTCAAGACTGTGTTTTTAGATAGCCACAAGGAGGCTCCTTAATAAACCCAGGTGGGCATAGGGTTGCCACCTGTTTGGTTTTCACCCGAACTGTTTGGTAATCAGACAAACTGTTCGGTGTTCGGTACCGATGCTATACCGAACACCGAACAGTTAGGTAATTTGGAAATTTTTTAGGTGTTTGGTATCCATTGTATCCATAGATTGCTTGTGTGGAAGGAGGATAAATGAATTCATTAGTAAGAGGAATTGAGAAAAATCATCTACGCTAGCATTAAGGAAATGCTACAGCATCAGAGATTCAAGAGGTAAAAACATTTTTCTTTGCGCAGTTGTGTTTACCAGCCTTATTTTCCCTCTTTTGTGACTAAGAATAAATCCGAAATTCTACTTTCCTCGCTTAAATTACATATTTATTTTTCTTATAAAAACATAATGATTTTCATTTAATTACTTACTTGACAAATAAATATCCATTTATTATATGTAAAGCGATAGTTAATCACTCTAGCTCAGTGGTGCCCAAATTATGGCACATGCGCCACTTTTGCCGCATCGGCCTCTCAAATGTGGCGCATGGCGCCTAAAACAATTCTTAAGATAATTTCGTTTTTCCACAGTTGTAATATCTGAGATTTAAAAGAATTACCTCAAAACTTCATTGCATTTGCGTCGATATATCGGTTTAGTTTGTGAGGTTTGGATGAATAAATGGGTTTGAAAGTGAAGAATTTTGTGGGCGAGTGATTGTTAGGAAATCTTGTCATGTCTGTTGGCTCGGGTACCCAAACATTCCGCCCGACACATACAAAGTATTGCCGTCCCTATTCTCTTCCCACCACTGTTTACTCATCATTGATCGACTTATAAAAATTAGTTATTTTGCTGCCTCATTTGCAATTTCCGCAACTTCGAAAATTTCCTGTGTCACATCCGTCGATTTGCAAGCACATACTCGTCTGCACAAGTTTTCTCTTCCATGTAACATGCTATAATAAAACCTCTGCCAATTATATTAAAAACAGACTAAGAAATTGCAAATATAGAGTTGAGTCGACCTCCTCAAACGCCTATCCAAAGGGGCACCAAAATTTGATTCCAATGAAAACCGTTTTCGATATACTCATTTCTAAAGAGTGTTAAAAATAACTATCTTTTGAATATTTATATTGGGCATTGGGGTGTGTATTAGCATCTTTGTAAAGGAATTCTACAGCTTACTCAGGCAGAGCAGTTTTTTGCTACAAAATTAAAGATGTATTTTATTTGCATCAGGTAAAACATTGTCCTGGTTGTCAAAGTGTTTTTTTTTTGTCTCCTTTTAAAACTATTACTATTTCAATAATTTTATTGAATTGCCATGGAAAGACATGTGCAGAAACTTCTAAGTAGTGTAATTAATCCAGTTAGGAAATGTAATTTTCACTGTTCGGTTTTGTTCGTTATATGTTGTTATGTTCGTAGTTTTTTAGAAATTTTATTTGAATGTTCGGGAACTGGGTCAAAAAAAGGTGGCAACCCTAGGTGGGCACCGCATTGGGATTCACTGCTTTTTATGATATAAATTTTGAATCAAATTTTGCTTAGAAAGGTGAATTTATGCTAAATGGAAATTCTTGAAAACAAACACAAAATTCCATTAGCAGGGGCGCTTTTAACATCGATGCAACCAGTTCAGCACACAGATGGGTCCCACATACTGCGGGCTCCAAACCAATACAAACAGGCCCCCCTAGTAAGAAAATTTCATCGAGTAGTTTTAAAGGCTTAAAAGCACCCACGTCCATTAGAACCAAGTCATTAACTTCTCTGGCAAATACCCAACAAAAAGATAGATATAGCAATACCCCAATATGCATGACCCTGATATACGTGGATTAGTTATTATGCGACCTGCTTGATAAAATATTTTTTTTATATTGAATAACATTAATGTAAAAAAACATTAAAAAATCAAAACTACATCTATAGCCAATCAGCAATCGATTGAGCTCTCAGCCAATAAATGCATGCAGCATTTTTCTGCCATGCGTGATATTCCTTCCCTCCTATATTTTTATATGTTTATAGTGATTTAAAAGCGAAATATTTACAATATGGCTTCAAAAATATGCAGTTGTTTATTTCATCATTATTTTTATTTAATTCTATTAAACAGGTAATAACTCTTAAGTTTGAAATAAAAAAGTTATAAATTACATGACAAAAATATCTATCCCTATGCATGTACTTTAGACCGTGATATATTTGAAATTCAATATACATGCCTTTTCCAGGAATGCATCCTTTGCATATATCGGGGTATTATTGTACTTTAATTTTTAAAATAAAAGAATGACTTCATTAGAAGGTAAATGTAAAAATGGAAAACTTACCAACAAGAGCACAACCTACAGCTGCTAGCCCACCTATTTTGACTCCAGCTAAGAGACCTATTGGTCCTCCTATACAACCACCAAGCACTGCTCCAGCTAATGGATACACAGCAGACTTCATCTTTGTAGCATTGTGAATGTCAGCATGGCCAGCAACTACATTCACTGAAGCTGTTTCAATGTTTTCTTCTAGTTTAGAAACACTATCTTGTTGCTCCTTTGAGTCAAATTAGCAGAAAGATACGAAATGATGAAATCTCCATAATATACCTAAAAATTTATATTCTAAGTAAATCCAAGGTCACAAATTGTACATGAAAGGGCTAACCTTTACTATATGGGAGAATTCCAAAAATAACTGGTGCAGTTCATCGGCATCATTGCATAGCTGATTCCAAGAATTTAAGCAGGTCTCTTTTTTTGTGAGCTCATCGTCTTCACCCTCCCTATTTACCTCAAGTTTTAAATCGGTTAGCTGCAATTGTTCTGACTTTACCACATCTGCAGGTCCAGAGCATTCACCATCATTATCGTTTGTTTGCATCCATGCACTAGTTTGTCCTGGCGTTATCACTAAAAATTAAAATAAAAAAGCATTAACACAGTAACAAGCATCTTACAAATTAGCGCTATGATTAAAATGACATTTCTATTAATACATCGACATCTACCTAAATATGACCTAATAGCGTTCAATGTAATGTGTCGTGATTTTTCTGTCTGCTTATCAAACTGTTCCACATCGGAATCTTGTACTTGAACTCTTAAGGAATCAATTTCCATAAGAAGATCCTTTAACTGTTTCACAACTCTTGTAGCGTTTATTTGTTCACGGTGAGCTTTTTCCCATTCTCCACGTAACTGAAACTGTTATCGAATAAAATAAAACCATGGAATAACTCTTAAGGGCATGCTTACGTAGGACAATAAATTCCCAAGTTACTTCCCAATTTTTAACGTTACCTTTTCGATATTTTCTCGATGACGGTTCAACAGATCGACATGGTGTGGTACAGCAACCTCGTTAAATTTATTTAATGGTACTTCCATCCATCTTAGAGGCCTCTTAGTACCTAAAGGCACTCCATCAATATTCGACGTCGCCATTCGCAATTATTCTCGAAATACAAGCGTAATAAAGACTCATTAATGAAGCACAGAAAATTGGTGTATTAGACTAGATTTTTATGATATGTTACTCAGTTCAGTCCAGATTTGACCTCCTCTCCATACGTATATACATGACATTTACTACTACATAACATAATCTAACAACATTTATAAGCTGACGAACGAAAATCCTGTTTAAAACAAATGACTTTTGAGTGGCACCGGATTTTCGCGGCAACACAAAATGTTTCTTTTATAAAGAGAAACTTATATAGTACACAAATGTTCCATAGTTCGTATGATAATCTCTTATCTAATTAAAATGTTTAAAATTTGAAATACATTCTAATTATAATCTAGACTTTTGATTTTATAGTAAGAAAAAATTTGGGATTGCCCTTGATTAATAGACATATAACTAATTCTCCACTTTACTTACAGCATAATGTCGGATATAGTATTTGTGCCCTTTTAATGCCTATTTCGGACATTAATAACAGCAAAGTAACAAAAATAAATCTCCAAGCATATTATTATGTCTCTCCAACACTCCAGCTGCTCTCCTCTCATTAAGTGTACACAGGAGCTTTCTTCAACATCTAATCTCCTCTCATATTCAGTTTACCTCTCATCTTCTTTAAACATATATACATAAAAACAGGGGTGGCATAGTACAGAAATTGATAACCATATGTTAAAATGACAATGTAACTTTTCTATAATTTTAGATTTTTTATTGTATCACCATAAAACTAAAAATTTGATTAATACTCATCTCTACAGGTAAGAAAAAAATCATGTCATAGTCCATCTCAAAGAAGTCGCTCCTATAACATTTATTTATTCAATGATGATATTAATTATATCTCAGCTTTAATCACTCTCTAGTCAGACATTCAATTCCCAGCATTATGATCTTGCAGTACTCATTGTTTCTTCATGTTAACACTATGGCTTGGAAAAAATGGACAAATATTGCAATAAATTTTAATCTAATGTATGAAGGAGAAATACAGCAAATTCTTAATATATTGCTAAATAATATGAAAAGGAAAAGAAGTAAATTCAATCAAAAAAGTCATATTTAAACTACAAAATCCATTCCAGTTTAATAAAGGAATTAATGTCTAATGATTTTGAATGTAATTATTATATTTTTTGTTATTAGAATATTTGTAATAGAGTAATTTATTTCTTTAATAAATTGTACTGTTTAACCATGAAAGTGGGTGTGTTGGATTACCCTTTACTATTCATTCAGATAACTGCTGTAGCCATAAATAGTTTAGAGCAGGGGTCGGCAACCTTTTCTGAATGGCGGGCCACATTCATAATTATGAATGCTTCGGAGGGCCGCATTGGAAGTCATGAGAGCTTCGGTGGGCCAGAGGAGTGTTTACATCAGAAGTTAACTAGAGAATTTGTGGTCTCATACAAGTGAAAATCAAGACCAAATAATCTAATAGCATTAAAACTTCGTCAGAAAAGGTTTTTACTGAAAAAATATGAAATCGTTTATATTAAATTTTACCGATCACTTTTTAATCACAGCTTCGCAGGCCGCATAAAGTGCTCTCGGGGGCCGCATGTGGCCCGCGGGCCGTAGGTTGCCGACCCCTGGTTTAGAGCATACTTAATATACAGGATGCATATTCTGTCATCATATAGTGATTTCTTGTTATAATAATAATTTTCATCATCAGAATTAATAATTGATTAATTACCCAAAGAGAATGCCTTCATAAGCAGCTGAAATGTGTGTTGGTTTGCTCAATCAATTTGTGGATCAAGGATTCACCTATTCCATGAATTGAATAAAAACTCAGGGATATCACAATTTTTGCATTATATCTATTGTATTTTTCGGGCTATAAGATGCACCCTGATTTATTAGAAGATTTTTCAGGAAAAAAAAGTATTTTGGTTCACCAAAGCACCGAACATTTAGAAATGGCCATGTTGTGTATCATTTATAGCCGTAAAAATTGATGGAATGAAGTACAGGATTCAGCACAGCAATAACAATCTTGAACAAATAAATCATTGATGGAAAGAAATGATCATAAGATCCTAAGCAGACAGGCATTATCTGTAAAGTTGGGAATAATTTTAAAACGAAAAAATTCTGCTATGACCAGGAATCAAAACCAGGTCTTCCACCTGGCAAACTTGTGCTTCTCAAATAAATCATCTCTAATATTTCTCTGATGCACAACCTATACACATATACTGAAAACTATTTTTACACTCTCAAACATTCAATTACTGTATATGCCAGCATATAAGTCGCCCCTTTGAAGCTCAAAAACAATTCCGAAAACTTAAGGTCGACTCATATGCAGAATATCAAATGTGACCCTTAAATAACAAATTGAAAACATTGATATTTATGGCATAGGTGATCACCATTTTGAATCAGCTGCTCCATTGTTTACATATAGTCATTTATTTGAGAAGGTTTAAGATAATTATTTTTAATAGTAAATAAAAATTAAACTTGTTTTTATCAGTGAATCTCAAAAAAATAAACAATCTAATTGCAATTACACTTTCTCAATATATGGAGAAAGTAAAAATATCATGGAAAGTATTTTTTAGTGAAAAAGTGGGGGTCGACTTATACGGTGAATATATGTCTATACTCCATTCCATCCTGAGTTGACAGTATTGCGCTTATGGCACACACATTTGCCAAATTTCCCATGAGTTAGATCTAGCACCTATCCCTTTAAACTTCCTGCTTGATCCAGATTCCATGCTGATTCAGGTGATTTCACAACAACTGAATTGAAATATTTTCGAACTTCTGCATACAACTAAAAATAATAATTTATAAGATACACTGACACGAAAACAAAAATAGTTAATTGGAAAAAATCACACTATGTCGATGCAATTGAAACACTTCACTTTTTCATCACAGTTACTACATTAACACAATACATATATCACCAACAATCTGCAAGGCGTACTGAATCATATAATTACACATCAAACAACCACTTGCTATGAACTCTGGTGTGAAACTGTTCATCGTGTCAAACATTAGGTCCTTCTCCCTTGGCAAAATTCTTCAACACATGTCCCATTGGGTTAATCCCTTCCTTCCATCATAAAACGCACATTTTACAGAGGAGCCAAAAAGCTGACACCTATTGACCAACTCCTTAGAAATATCTGGGTGCAAACCTCTCGTCTATTCACTAAAGGGTCATAAACCCTCCCTGTTGAAGTTTCCAAACGAATTTGGGTCTGTGATTACTACCAACGAAGCCTCTTTCTTCATAGCTTGGGAGGTTTTTATAATTTTTTTGTCTCATTTCCTCAAGATATTTTTTGAGGCTTCAAAACTGCTTTTGAGAATAAGGCGGAGGAAACCAAAAACCAGAATTGTGAATCATTGTATTTTTAGCTGCCCGTATTTACGAAGTTTACATAACTATCCCTTGGTTATAGTCATACTTGCATTCTTTAAAATGTGACATTTCACGAAAATTTGTTAAGCAAGGGAGTTCTCCCACAATAAAAAGCTAAAACAATAAAATAAAATTTTATGAACCCTGAAAAAGGTCTTACGTAATCTTTTTTAGAAAGATCTTTTGATTTTTTTCCAGATTTGAATACTAATTTTTGTAGAATCTGATTTTTTTATTTATTCATTGATTTTAAATTAATTCATTAACCAAATTATACCTAATGCATTGTAAATGAGCTTTATATTAAAATTTTACATTTATACGTCCATTTGGGTAATACTTAATTATTATTATAAATGTCAATGTATGACCGAAAATGTGTGAACGGACAGAAACTTTTTATATAAATTTGACGTTATTTTCTAATGAAATTATTAAAATCACTAAGATTCAGCTTTTATTAGGTAGTTAAATTATAAAGCATGGAAATTTATTCATGATGAATGCTTCTCACTTCAATTTTTATTTACTTTTGGTGGTGGGTATCACGAAATATGTTGATTGGTTTTATACAGTCTTTAAAAAAGTTTGGGAGTTACAACGTGACACTATCTCAATCTGGCACAGCGTCTTAGCCGCAGGTCCATTTCTCGGCATTGTACCGCGCTTTTGTTTAAATGTCCATATCATAAGAACTACAAATGTTATTGGATTGGAGTCTTTTTCAAAAATAAATTTCAACATTTTTGCACATTTCGTTTGCTCAATGTATCCTCTAAATTAATTAGGGAAAAAGTTTCCCACAGATCAGCTTTTTCATGTCCCAAGAAATAATTTTGGAGAAATAACAATATTATTATTTTTTAAAAAGGCGTTTGATAATTATTATATATTTATCATTTATATAAGTGTGATATACAATCCTTCAAGAGGCATGACAAAATAAATTGACCTTATTGGATTAGTTGAAGCCGAGATATGACATTGTATGTTTAAAAATACATAAAATCTTACCGTGTTCACATTTTTAGTTTTTCTTATTTTTAAAACTTTCTGGAATTTTTATAAAATTAAGATATACATAATCAGGTTCAGCATAAAATTTATTTTGATTGAGCATCATAATTTTACTTAAAAGACAATATCACCAAAATCGCAACAAATTTGGCAACTGAGCAGGATTAGAGAAGGACAGAGCAATAGGGAAAAGCAATGGAAAAGAGAGAGATAGCGATAGACCATAAGACACCATACTGTCAACCATGTGTGGAATGCTCTATAGTCGTGTATTTACAATCTGAAAAATCAAGGTCGACTTATATGCCGGCATATACAGTAGGTGAATTTATTATGTATTTTTTATTTTTCAGTGCATATAAAAGGTGGTTACATTAAAAAACTTTTATTTAAATTTAAAATTTTTCACGCTTAACTCATTTTTTATGGGCAGTTACACTAATCCTTATAATAAAAGCCCAAGTATATCTCGGAAAACAGAGTAGTTGTTGTTAGACTATGTTAACAAACAACTGGGAACTTATGAGGGTGGCAACACCACGTATCGCTTGCCACAATTCTCCAAGAGAGCTCTCATGGCAACCCAATAGGCCAGGGATGGCAATCCAAGGTGCATAGAACCACATTTGGAATGGCCGACATGATGGAGCAAAAGATAAGAATTGATCTATGAATGGGAGAATACAAAATTCTTTTAGACATCACATGGGAAAAGTATGGATATAAACAAATTTTGAAAATGAATACTATTTTAAACTTTCATTTAGTTATTTAAAAGAAAGTCCATTTAAATGACTAAATTGAATTTATCTTTCAAGGGTGTGAGACATCCCATTTTTATCTTTACCTGACTCTCTTCACATTCGTGGATGTTTTAAGAATGTTGGGACCCAGACGGATTCTGAAAGGAGGCCTCTATTTCCTGTTGATTATAAGTTTTTCATTGGAAAGTATACATATTTGAGCATTTAACAATCAATCTACATAAAATATAGTTCCTGTTCAACCCTCATGTCTAACCATTATTATGTCATAATCAGCGGCGAACTTCTGCCTAGGCAAACTAGGCAGCTGCCTAGGGCCCCAACCTCTGCGGGGGCCTCGACCAGGGGTCGAAATGGTACACATCCTGGAAAAAGGCTTTTTGGACATTTATCCAAACGTGGGAATAGCGCTCCGGATGCTGTTGTGTACACCAGGGTCAAACTGTTCGGCAGAACGGTCGTTTTCAGCGCTAAAGAGAGTGATGAATTATTTAAGATCTACCACAGAAGAGAACAGGCTTAATTCACTCTCTGTGCTGTACTTAGAGTCAGAAATAACGCAGTCTGTGGACTATAGTGAGGTCATCCGTTCCTTTGCAGAGAAGCAAGTTCGTCACGTGGCAATGTAATCTTGTAATTATATGTAAATGTAAAAATTATAATGTGTAAAAAAGTATAGTTGGTACTTGTCTATTTCATTTCTAAGTCTGCTTGTCTATTTTCTAAAGTCAAAGTACATTAAATAAATAAAAAATAAAAGTAATGTTTGTTTTTTGCTAAATTACCAAAAAGGGGGCCCCGACTCTGTTAACTGCCTAGGGGCCCTGGGTCTCTATGTCCAAGCCTGGTCATAATCATAAGTAATCCTTATTTCATAAAAACAAAAGTTTGTTGCAAATAATATTTATTGGAATTTTATATATATTATATATACACAATTTAAAACAATTTTTAATGTTCATTAAACTGAAATTGTTTAAGCATGGCTGCTTAATGCAATTTCTCAATTAATTTTTAATATGTTTAAGGTTCAAATATATGCATTCTCCACTTGCATTTGTTATGGTCAGTCTCAGAAAAATTCATATGGTGATATCAGTGTTTGGAAACATCGTGGAAATTTGGCTGATGTATATATGTGAAAAGTTGTATATGATAATTCACTTTTCATCCTCCACTTCATCATCATACTCTTCGAATCCTGTATGATCATTTTTGTATTTTTTAAATCAATCAATGTCTTCACCTCCAACACAATGTATGTTTTGAATGCATAATTTTGAACTGGTTCATACTAACAGGCCTGACGAGAGGGGGGGGTGGAGGGGGTCTATAGTACCTGGGCCTGCAATTCTTCAAGGGGCCCGGCCGAGTACACTGGTATGTTGTGTACTAGTATTGTTGACAAAGTGAGAGGAAAGATGTTAACAAAAATTAGAGTGACCGGAAATAGAAATCTCAGTGGTTTCCTAGTATTCCTGGTGTTAACATCCATTTATCATGGTCATTCATATGGTAGAAATATGTACTATGTATGTATTCAATATTTTAGTGCAACCAGCATAAATTATATTGACTAATATTTTCAAGACGTTTAATTGGGATTAACAATAAAGGTAAGTAATCGCTAGCTATTTATTTATGCTATTGGTATCCGCAAAAACTTTTGCAAGGTTAGTCAGAAATCTATATGTTTAAAAGTAATAATAGCCAATTTCTCCTTCTAAAATTAGAAACATATTTTGAATGTCATGTTTGTTTTTATAATTTATATGTGCAATTTTAATTGTCTCTCGCATACGAAAAAGGTCACATTCCAATATTGAAATAAAGAAAAGATTTTTTTCTTTTGGTAAATCGTTAAAAATGCCCACAGCCCACCTGCAGTTTACTGAATAATAATAATCTTTAATTATTAATCTATTAATTATTTAATTTATTAAGTTTGACGTTACTACAACTATAATTTTGATGCTTCATAAACAGCATGAAGAGGATAACGCAATTATTTTGGCTATTTGAAGGCTTAATAGGCACTAATTCAATTGGAGGCAACAATGTGGGTCACCTTAGCAACACCCGGTAAGAGTACGAAAAAGCCATAAAATTTCAAAAAGAAATGCGTGTTTCTGAGAAATTATTCCATGCAACATCAAAACATCGCAAGAATAAGATATTTTATAGTTTTAGCCGTTGAATAAAGCACCTTGAAAAATCAAAACTCCTGTGTAAACATATGGAAAAATATAATCGTCTCCCAGAGTTGAATCCGGGACACTTCCGTAAATGAAAATAATTTTCCCAGTGTTTCCTAGCTGGCAGAAACAAAATGGCATTTACAGCATTTCTTTATGACTAACTGTTCAAGAGATAAAAGGGGGGGATGGACAGACATTGAGTAATTATATATAAAGAATCCTTAGTTATATTTACCTAAGCAACAATATTTTAATTGATAATTACTCATAAGTTAAATACCATATTTATTCGTGTACTCGTTATATTTGTTTCATTTTTATGTTATATTCATTAAATTGTTTTGGCAATTAATATTAACACGTAAGTTTTTCAATGAATATAATCAATTTTTTCAAAAATGACTCTTTGCTTTTTAACCCTCATATCTACATGCGGACAAACACGCACACACCAATACATATACACACACAAGGGGGGCCCATTATACACTTTGCACCAGGGCCTGCGTTAGCTCTCGATGCCCCTGCACAATAAGAAGTCCTTCCAGGAAACCAAATGAATGGATCTGCATATGCAGACCAAATTTAAATGCACTAAAATGTAAGCAATAAATATAAAATTCACATTTAATGTCCCAGAGAGTAAAAATAGTTTCGGGCAAATAGAAATTGTATGACAAAGAAATACATTATGCCATACAATTCTTATATGCCCAAAATTATTTTTAATTAATATCTAATTTCATTTATATTTAATTTTGTCTATATCTACCTCTCTGTCTCTCTCCTTTCTTTCTTAATCTTTCTCCTTCTGTCTCTCATATTAAAGCAATCAAAGCATGCATTCCTTACGCATGTATAATATAAGGATTAAGGTGACAATACAATCTCGAGGTTTAACAATGACACGGTCGGCTAGGCAACATATCGTTAAAAAGCTTAAAATTTTCAAATAAATGTGATTTAAACATATAATTTGAGTGATTTCAAATCATAGGTGAAATGTGACAATAAGAATAAGAAACAATATTAATTTTTCTTTAAAACGGTCCAGGTCCGAAGACCATAGGTCAATTCCTTCTAATTTTAATATGAAAAAGAGCAAAAGCCTGCAAGTCGAAAAATCGATTTTTACGTGTTATCTTATGGAAAATGGCACCCCCCTCCACTTCTCTCTCGCACCAAAAAATAAAAATTCTGGCTCTGAGATGCACATCTTCATGGACCCATTAGTATATGTACTAGGTTTTAAGTCTTCAAGTTTCTTGGTTTTCAAGATATGCTGTCCACACACACACACATTGCCTTTTATTAATAGAGATAACTACTGTCTCATTATAATATAGACCCAGGGTATATTATATCCATCTTAGATATTTGCAAAATAATTCTAGAATGACTATAATATAAAATATTAATTGAGATAATATTTTAATGAATATTGATCATCTCCCTTTGGCAGGGGAGGGGGTAATTACCCTATTACCCCCCTTTGTATTTTTATTTTATATTAGCTCATAAACAGCCATTAACGGCCTTCTACAATGAGTGTAATAACGTTAACAAAGACGAACACATACAACCATGCCCTTGGCAGAATTTGAACCCGCAACCCTAACATTGGGAGTCATACATGCTAACCACCCCTCTACCAAGGCCGAACAACTAAGTTTATATAAATGCAAATGGCACATAAGAAGCAAAGTCATTCTGTTCCTTAAGATTGGCAGTATACAGCTTATCATCATGCATTTTCTATTTTCCTGCTCTGTCACAGATCCCAGTTATTAAATCCAGTTGTGAAAAATGCAGAATCAGTATATGAAACAATTTACCTACAAAACAATATGCTCTTCCCTGTGAAAACAAATAGATTAGTCAGGCATGATCTACAACCTCCACATTGAATAACTGCCACTTACAGATACTCTGAGATAAATTTCTTGTCTTGGCAATTCCATATCCAATAATATACACACTAATTTGAGAAAACCACATTTCTTGTTTTGACATGCAGATGGACCTTTCTCAACCCATTTAGGACTAAGTTTTTATTCATTGAAAGACGTAGCATCAAATAAGAATTTACAGTATTTTCACTGTGTTCTTAACGTTGATCATAATCATTTACATCAGCATTATCCAGGGGTTGATTAAGAAAATTTGGGACCCTGGAGCAACACAGTCACAAGGGGCCTCCTCCAATATATTAAAATATTAATGTATAGTTACACATTAAAATAAGAAGCTGTTAAATATAAATCATTGTTTTATTCATTATAATTAAGCCTGGTAAGAAGTATGAGTCTGTGTCAATGCACAGCATAAAATTTATTATGGTCTTGGGGCCTCTCATGCCTGGAGGCCCTGGGGCAACTGGCCTTTTGCCCTAACGTTAATCTGCCACTATATATATATATATATATATATATATATATATATATATATATATATATATATATATATATATATATATATATATATATATCATCATCATCATAGGTAGTCTGTCCGTAGACAGGTCCGTGATTATTCATGGTTAAACCTGGTTCTCCATATACTCCTATTTTCCGCTGTCCTCTTTATATCTTGATAACTCTCTTTCCCTTTCAAATCGTCTATCAGCTGAAACCTTTTCCTACCTCTTTCCCTTTTCCCATCTAGTTTTCCTTCTAACACGTCTTTAATCATACTCTCTCTCCTCAGGTAATGTCCAGCCCAGTTAGCCTTCCTCTTTCTGATAGTCTGTATAATCATTCGCTTCTCTCCTATTCTTCGTAGCACTTCATCGTTTTTCATCCTATCTGTCCATTTTATCTTCAGCATTCTCCTCCAAGTCCACATTTCAAAGCTTTCCAAGTATTTGATGTCATTTTTCCTTAGCGTCCATGTTTCTGCCCCATACAATGCTATACTCCATACGTAGCATTTTATCAACTTCTTGCGGATATCTTCCCTTATATTCCCTGTAAGTAGTTGTTTCTTTCTCCTGAAAGCCGCTTTTGCTTTTCCTATTCTAGTTTTGATCTCATCCGTACATTTTGCCTCTCGTGTTATGATACTTCCAAGGTATTTATATTCTGAAACTTGTTCTAATGGCTTTCCCCCAATAGTTATGTTCAGATTCTCTTCTTTACCCGATATTCGAATGACCTTGGATTTTTCTGTATTTCCATACCGTATTTTCTACCTGTTATCACTAGTCTATTTATCATTTTTGTAGCTCCTCTTCCTTTCTTGCTAGAAGTACTTGATCATCTGCGTATTTTACTGTTCTTATAATCCTTCCTCCAATTTTGAAATCCCCTGTGCCTTCTAAAGCTTCTTGCATTAGACTTTCTCCATATATATTGAATAGGGTTGGCGATAGGCAGCAGCCTTGTCTTACTCCTCTACCGATATTTATTCCGCAGGTGTCCACATTCTCAAACCTGATCTTTACAACTTGATTCTCATATAGATTCCTAATCAGTCTCCTGTCTTTCCAGTCTACACCTATATCCTTTAATATCTTCATCAACTTTACCCAATTTACTCTATCAAAGGCCTTCTGCCAGTCTACGAAACATGCGCAGATATCTTGACTGTATTCTATTGCCCTTTCTGATATGATTCTAACTACTCCTATAGCATCTCTAGTTCCTCGTCATTTTCTGAAACCGAATTGATCTTCCCCTATTATTTCTTCTGCCTTTTTCTCCAGCCTTTTATTAAGAATCCTCGTGATGATCTTGGATGTGTGTGACAGAAGGCTTATAGTTCTGTAATCTTTACACTGCATTGCCTTTGGCTTCTTCTTTAGAGGGATCATTGTTACTTCTAGGAAATCCTGAGGCCACTCTCCCGTGTCGTAAATCTTATTAATTAATTTCGTGATCGCTTTTAGTCCTTCTGATCCTATGACTTTAAGTATCTCAGCCGGTATTCCATCGCTGCCCGTGGCTTTCCCCTTCTTAAGTTCCACTATCGCTTTTTCTACTTCGCTCTCCATAATACTTGGTCCTAAGTTGTCTTCTTCAATGTTTTCCTCATTTTCCAGTTCTATTTTTGCCGCTCCTGTCTGTTTGCTGTATAATTCCTTAATGTATTCTTCCCATACCTGTGCTACATCCTTTGTTTCTGAGACTATCTTCCCATCCGTATTCATAATTCCTTTACCACAAATTCCATTAGACTTCTTATCTTCTAATTCCAGTGCCCTAGCGTACATCATATCGTACCGTCCTAATTTCTCCATTTGTTCTATTTCATCACATTTTCCTTTTAGCCAATTTTCTCTAGCTTTATCTGTTACCCTTCTCAACTCATTGTTTATACGCCTATAGTTGGCTCTACCTTCTTCACTGTTAACGTTTTTCCATTTTCGTCTCTCATCCATTTTCTCCAGCATTTCCTTCGTGATCCATGGTTTTCTGATTTTCTTCTCTTGTTTTCCAATCTCTTTATCCAAGGTATCCTTGATACTGGTTTTAATTTCATCCCATTCTATATCGACGGTCTTCGGTTTGTTTTCCAACTTTCTTAGGTTATCTTCCAACTTCATGCTGACTACATCCTGCCTTTCTTTCAGTTTTTCTAGGTCCCAGGTCTGTCTTTCTCTTCTCGTTTTTCTTATTTGTTTGAGCTTTGTACTCACGTCAAGTATTAGAAGGCTGTGATCTGAATCAATGTCTGCTCCTTGCAATACCTTGGCGTTCTTTATGCTGTTCCTAAATCTTTGTTTTACAAGGATGTAATCTATTTGGCATCTCATTCTATCTCCTGGGCTTTTCCATGTGTATAACCTTCGTTTATGGTTTTTGAACCATGTATTAGTCACTACAAGGTCATTATTGATGCAGAATTCTACGAGTTTCTCCCCTCCTCGATTTCTCTTCCCAAGTCCGTATTGCCCGACAACATTTTCTTCCTGTCCTTCTCCGACTATGCTGTTCCAATCTCCCATTATTATGCAGTTTATATATATATATATATATATATATATATATATATATATATATATATATATATATATCAATGCTAATCTCCAACACTGTTTGGTTTCTTCATATTCAGTTTCTTTTTCGGCTTTCGATTGATGAGGAATCAAGAAAAAAATGTTTCACTCCCATCTAGATAGCAATATATCTGTTGAATTTTTATAATGATAAATTACGATATACTTGAAATTACGCATTTAAATACGTATCCTATATTTCCCATAATTTGTACTAAATAAATTGGACTACTATCAATTCTGAGGCTAGTTACATCACTATTCTTTTCTTTACCACAGGTCCTTTTCCACACTAACCAGTCAGGTTTAACAAAAGTCAGGTTTAAACAAGGATTTATGATAAATAGCACTTAGCTACATCGCATTTTTCATTATATTTTCGAAAGGCTGGATACAGATGTCGATGCTTCTTTTTTCCCCAATATCGTTAACGGGTTCGTAAACCTCGCAATACCCTCGGGATGAATACCTAAAACTGTGAGCGCATTGAAACACACATTTTTACAAGAATAAAGTTGTAAAAAGTAGACGCGTTCCTAAAATTGAATAAAAACCGAGAGTATTTCCATGTATGTATGTAGTACCTATGTAAAGTAAATCCTCCTTTATCTGTGTCATTTTGGACTATAAAAACTGAACTGAAAAACAATTATTAACCTCGAAATAGTTTTCAAAGGTAAATTCGATAAACATTTAAGCATCGTGAGAATTTATTAACGATGAATAACATATCGCGTATTGCATTCACCCTTCTGAACTCGATATCTACGGAGAAATTTTATTTCTTTATTTAACATTAATGTTTATGTAAACATACAATCAAGTTGTATAATAATATAATTTATTTCACCGTTGGCAAATACATTTGCATGGTTTCGTCACTAAATATTACAAAAAAGATAGGAGGGGGAAGAAAAAGAAGAAAGAAAAAAATACAAAGCAAGATACAAGATTGATAACATACATCAAAAAAGATCAAATAAAAGGAAAAAAATTTAACACACAATCATCAAGGTATTCACAAACATTATAATAAGTTTTCTTCAGAAGGAACATCTTTACATTACTGTACAATTTGTGGGATGAAACTGATTTTATGTCCCCAGGTAATTTGTTATAAATTACAGAGGCTGATTGGTGAGGTCCTCTTTGACGAAGTACATTATTGTAATCATTAATATGAATGTCAAATAATGAACGAGTGAAATGGCTATGATATTCTGCATTTGTGGGAAAAAGTTGATGATTAGATCTAACATACATACATACATAGAATTAGCACAGAATGCCCGCAAAATTCGTTCATAAGAGAGATCATTTTACTTACAGGAAACTGACAAAATATTGTAAACCTTTCTGAAAAGAATTTTTAAAATCACTGCATATTTTGATAATTTTACGGTTGGCTATTTGAAAATTGATGATTTTTCTCCTCATATGTATCGAACTGGAAATCTTTTCATGTAGCCCAGAAGATGGCGCGATAGCATCGAACTCGTTTATTGAATCATTTTAAATAAAATTAAAAAATTTTGTTATTCCTTGTTAGAGTTTGTCCTTTGCAATGGCCGGAGCAAGGCTCTTCGGTCGGTTTTATAAGAGAGTATGCCCAAATTTAGCGAGCAATTGAGAGAGTCAAAGTATAATGAGCGTAAAATCGAAATAAACGTCTTGCGAAAAAGCGTATCGTGAGATATACCTTTCTTACTGTGTTGTCAGCAACGGCGCGCCTTTTCCACCTTACTATACAGATATAAACGAGGATTTCTGGTATGCTACACTTACCTACATTTCCGTAAGGTTGGAAAACTTTTTAGATGCTTCTTTTTTAATCTCGATATCGTATACGTTGCGATTGTATCGTACATCACACATACATTTATGAATTCGGTTTTGTCAGCTGACAAATAGTGAGATTAGCTCATTTCGTCGTGCAGTTAGATGTTTTGAGGTCGTTGGGCTGTGGCATGAACTGGTAGGTAAGGAAATCTTTCGGCATACTTATTTGGAATTAATATCGGATTTATGTAATAGCTTCGTTCGGAATTAAGTTATTTTTAGTGATAATCAATGCTGGATTAACTCTTAGTTTTTACTTATCGTAAAGTGCGCCTTTGAACTCGACATAAATGTTAATTTGTTCATTACCTTAGTTAAGCGTCAATTAAGAGAGTTATTTTAAATTGACGCAATTGTATTTTCGTGTTGTAATGTTTCAAAAGATCACGTGTACTTCAGATGGAGAAAATTGACACATCAATGTCGATCAGTCCAGGGTTTTTCAAATTTATGGCAGCGGCGTAACGTTGGTACGCGAAACGCTCAATTAAGGTCCATCCAAGATATATTGACACGATATTTCGGCTAAATCCTTTTAAAATTAATCAAAATCGACAAATGGGATTTAAAGGTTATTTGATAGTACTGTTGTAATTTTAAATAGAACCTTAGAAATTTTTACTTGCGTTTACATTATTTTACGAGGTAAAATTTTGGTGGGTCGAAAAACGTATTTAGTGTTATTACGGGTCAAGGAGATCCAAGTTCGAACAACGCTGGAGTGGTCGAATGGATCTGTAAGCATGTGAAAGTGGAATTTGATTGCGTTATAGGCCGCCGTGGTTATCCTGCGATTCCATTCTTGCTTAGAGACCGGTTGTGTCAAATACCGATGCATGGTACAATGGCGTAACTAAATTCTACATCGCCCTGGGGCAAGTTGCAGAGTTGCGTCCCCCTACCTTTCTTCCCTGTACAATTTTCGAGACAAATGTAATGTGGGGAATGTGATGGAAACCCAAGCATACTATACTAGTATTTTACTTGGGCATATATTATAATATTATAGTTTATAAACAAATGTTAATTTTCGGTCCATGAGTTTGCGCCCCTTCAGACCTACGCCCCCCTCTGCTCTCACCTCGCTATGCCACTGGCATGGTAGTATACTTGTGCTTCATTAGATTGTGATTTTTTAAGCGTGCAGATTTTGTTCCCGAAAGCTAGAGGTGACATTTTCTTATCGTGAGAGCACTTCATTTCATTTTTAAAAATGTCTTTTTTTGACGGCTCCTGGCAATTGTACATGCTTTGTGTATGCAATTTTTACAGAATTAAAAACAATAATTATGATATGTAATTGTCGATTGGGAAACTCATTAAAAGTCGCGATATATTCAGTTGCTCTTTAATTATGTGGTCAATAAATGGCAGTCAGATGGTTTTGAAGAAATATTAAATTTAACTAAGCACCTTAGGAAAAATAATACTCCATTTATTTAATTTTAAATTGAATAATAACTTGAGTTGTAATAGAATTTCAGTTTTGAGTATTAGTGGAATGGTTTAGCATGTGGAAAGCGGGGACATTATATAATGCACTGGAACTGTGGATATTATTCAGCATGAAATTA